>NNCF01128725.1:262514-287192 GCA_002313205.1 Laupala kohalensis
AAAAAAAAAAAAAAAAAAAACGTGTAAATTTTTTTATACTCCCTTAAGAATATTACATAATATTTTTCAATACCCCCCTAAAATACTATTACATTTTTTGTTAAATTTTGTTAACTTTTTCTTTTATGATAGATGTGATTCAAAAATGCATTATGACGATATAATTTATTATATATAGTAGTAAAAGTTATTTATTATTTAATAATAATCCAGAAAATCTGTACATATCATTATAGAACATGGGGGTAGTATAAAATAACTAAATATGAAAATATGTATTACTTTACTGTACTCTATTTTATAACGAAGATGTTGAATATCTTACATAACAAATAGATATATCTGTATCAATTATCTATGCTTCAAAAATATTACGTAAGATAATTCTGACGCCCCCCTCCCCCTTTATAAGCAAGGGTAAGATTTTGTGGAACCCCCATCCCTTTGGTCCTTACGTAATACTTGAAAGTCCCCTAAGACGCGGAGTTTCTTGAAATGTAGCTATTTCGGTGTGTCACATCTGCACCTAACGAATTGCAAATGAAGTACTGCATGGGTAGGGAATTCCTTGGAAATGGAGAGGACGCGTTCTGCTCCGCCTGAACTCGCTTGTGGACGTGGGGAAGCAGGTGTCCGTTCGACAATTCTCAAGGGATGCGCCGTGACACGACACGACACGGCCGAGCCTTGTCACAGTGTAAGCCCTTTCTTTCCTCCCATGCACTGGACCTCCATTCCCTCAGGACATCCAACACGTAGGGTCAGTCTGTGCCTTACATCAAGTTGAATGCTCGTGCGCTCTGTTGACGATTGGTACTTCGAAGAGGACGTTTCAGGTGCCTTCTTGCCAGTGTTTCTCATTACACATTGATTCAATCGGCTCAGTGACGTGAAAGAAAGGACAAGAACAATATTTTGAATAATTATTTACAATGCAATAAAAAAAATCTGAATAGACTTCGCGAAGGATAGAAAAACTGCTACTCCGGTAATCTACCTTCCCCAGTCCGCTATTGCGGATGATCTATGAAATAAAACAGTTTGAGTCTAGCGCCATAAAACGGATAGTATTGATACTCGTGTTACCTTCTGCATACTTCGAGTTACTCGATCATGCTGGAGATTATTGTATGTACACGACTTTCTCATATTGCTTTTTGAACTAACGCCAAGTTTTGAGAATGTCTGTGGCGTCATGGTGAAAATATAAATTATTATAGAGTGCAGTGTCTCGAAGTTTGCGTAAAGATAGCGCTATTTATCCATTGCATGGCGCTAGAATCAAACTCTCCCGCAACGTGGTTCGATTTCCGACCAACCTACCCACGACAGCACCACATAAATTCCCAAATTGTGGACACGCTTTCCTTTAGATTTAATTGTGAAAAGGGAGGTCTTATATAAACGATAATCAATAATCAAATAAGTTATTGCTCCACCCTATAATAGTTCGAATTCTCACCATAGCGCCACAGACATTCCCAAAATTTGGCGTTAGTTCAAAAGCAATGTGGGAAGGGCGAGTACATACGATAATATGTGGTATGATCAAGTAGGTCGTGATTAAAAGTGAAATACATTAATCCTCATTCGATCGTCATTTTCATCAGCGCACAGACTTTGTTTGTAGATGGCGTCGTTTATTGTGTTACGTTACAATCACTTCCACGTGAAGAATTCAGGTGTTGTAGTCAGTGATCCCAAATCACTGAGAAGAATGATTGTTCTATTTTTTGATTCTAATTATTTTATAACAAAGTAATATGAATTATAATGAAGAAAACTCATATGTTAATCTGTATCTATGAGTTAAAAATCTTCCTAAACGATATTGAAAAACTAGTTGGACACGTTTGAAATACATAAGAGCATTTATGAGTATGACCGTGGTATTGCGTGGTATAGCAACCGAGCATCCAGGTTTCGTGATTCATGTATCTTACCTTGGATAAATTTTAAAAATCTTTATTAAATGTCCAGTGATCTATATACAAAAGTAAGGTAAAAAATACAACTCGAAATTTCCTATATAGAAAACTAAACTTCTGACTTAAAATGATTTTAAAATCATGCATATTTTTAAAAGTATTACGTCTTCTAAAGAAAATATTTTTCCGAGTAACTATGGTGAAATGCACACGATCATTGTAAAATTAATGTAAGTCTATTTTATGGAGTGAAAATTTTGTGATCTATACTTGCTTAAAAACTAATTTGTAATTCGTATATTAGTATAATATCGTAATATAATGAAAATTAATATATTTGTTTATGAAAGGGTTTTATGGCATTCATAATATGTGATGTCGGGAAAACTGACGGCTATATAATGAATGGACGATTTTAATTTATTTGGCGAATGTTGTTTCTAAACAAGAAAATATGTGTACACACACGTACTTGGAAAATATTAACTTCCCAGAAAATGTTACGCTTAGACAATTACAGATAACTGTCTTGGTTGTTAATTTTTTCCGTAGATAATTAAATTTAATTAATTAATGAAATTTATTGTCATAAAAGCAGTACAAACTGCGTATGACCGCGTGGAGGAAAAACTAATTTACTCACCGGAAGCAAGCAAGGGACCATCCCATCAATTCCGATCAAGGGCCCTAAGGTAGACGGATTGAAAAATTTCAGCAAAAATTCCTAGATAAGATAAAAAGTTAGCTACGAGTTATAATACTAATAGGATGTCAATATGTTTGCAATTTAACACAAAAAAATTATTTTACATGTACAGATTATTATCGAACAATAGATTATTCAGAGTATAGTGTTAAAAAATCATAAGAATTGAAAAATATCTAAATTCACGATTTATTGTTACAATAAACACGTCCCTTGACAAAGCCTAGAGAACCTGTATAAAAAATCCGCCTCTACCCAAAGAAAAATCCGGAGAAAAACCCGGGCCAGGATGGGGCTACAGAATTAATGTACACAACCGTGCCAAAGTTGAGTACACATAAAATTAAATTAATATGAGACATACGGCAACACAACCATGCAAGAAAATAGTTTTTGAAATTGTTAAATTGAGTGAATGGAGCAATGAGTGGTTAGCTGTTGAAAGGAATAAGATCCGACTTACCAAATCTTCTGTTAGGTCATGGAGCGGTTCCTGTAGGCCAGTCCGGCGCGACGTGGTCTTGCTGATCCGCCTCCGCATAGGACATTGTCCTCTCACTCATAAGTATCTCTTACTACTTGATGATGAACCCGTTTGTGAGGAGTGTAGCTGTTCTCTGACAGTGCGTCACCTACTAACTGATTGCGGAAAATACTCGAGTTTACGGAGACAAATTGGTCTGGCTGCAGATTTACCAACAATTCTCGGAAATGAAACGGTTAATGTTAACAAACTATTGAATTTTATGAGTAGATCGGGGCTCCTCCTACAAGTTCTCGGGAGGGTTTTAAATTTTTATTCCCTTTTCATCTTTACTGTCTTCTTTGTTTTCATCGTTCGTTTCTGTAATTCGAAAATATAATATTTAAAAATTATTTTCCCTTTTTTTGTGATATAATGAATTTTTTTGTTTTCTTTTCTTTTCTTTCATCTTACTATTTAGATATTTGTTGATTTCAGGAGGGTTTTTTAGTGGGTATGGTCGAGATATTCGGCGAGTCCCACACACGGGGAAGAGTCACTACGGCTCTTCTCTATGGTGCGAAACTGCATTTTTCCCTACTTGCATGGGCTCTAATGACATCGATGTTGACGAGCTCTAAAGCCCCACAAAAAAAATTGTTATAAGTTATTTTAAAAGTACTACAGCAATGGTGTGATATAGTACAAGACGGATTTAACTTTGATTAAAATCAATAAATTCTTTTACATTGTAGAAGCACTGGTGCAGGGGGTAGTTTTTAACAGCGGATTTGAAGAGATTCTATTTCATAATATCTTTTATATTTTTGGGCAGGAAATTATATAGAACGATTCCCGAATGATATGGTCCTTTTGACAAAGAGTGGTTGACACAGTAGGACAATGAATATTGTTAGTATTGCGAGTATTGTGTTCGTGAACGAGACTTTCATATGAAGTAAGGGTGGCACTTCAGTAATTCGGTCTTAACAAACACGACCGTTTCATAAATATAAATACAGGGAAGTGAAAAGATATTTAATTCCTTGAATAAAGGTTTACAAGAGTTTCGGGGGTGAGATTTACAAATTATCCGAACTATCCTCTTCTGAATTCTGAAAGTTTGAATGCTCTGACCGGAATTGCCCCACAAGGTAATGCCGTAACTTAAATGGGAGTAAACGTTTGCAAAATATGCGCAACGGGAAATACGTGGACTAACTACGTTAACTAAGATTCGGAATGCGTAACACAATTTGCTTAATTGGGAATTAAGATTGTCAATGTGACAATTCCATTTGAGGTTGTCTTGAATATGGAGACCTAAGAATTTTGTATTTGTAACAGTTTTTAATTGTGTTCCGTTTAAAGAAAGAGAAACCTGGGTAAAGATTTTGTGATACTATTGTGAAATGACATAAGACACAGTTTTCTCAGTGTTTACAATAAGACGATTTGCATGGATCCAAGCCGAAAGGTTAGACAAAACTTACAAATCCAGTTATCCAGATGTTTTGGATCAGGACTCTGTAAAAAATAATAATAATTGTGTGTAGCCTATAATAGATCTAATTTGCTACTTACAACTTTTTATTTCTTCCTTCGTCGAGCCGAAAACTGGTGATCGGAATAATTGGAATAATGGATTCAGCTATCTTCAACACGGCGTATGGTTCACACGGCGTATAGAATCTATGCAGTGATTCTATTAGCGCTCTATGGTCAGTATCTTCATTCTACACTTCTGACATCCGTACACTGACTATTCAGAATCTAATAAGCCTATTAGTATTTCAAAATTTTGAAATAGTTCTTTTCTGGGTTCCTGGGGACGTGGGTATTCTGGGAAATGAAGAAGCTGATGAGGCAGCGAAGGGGGGAACACAGATGGTAGTCCTTAATCTCTCATCTGTTCCTACGTTAGATTCAAAGGTTGCCATAAAATTGTCTCTTCTTGGGATATGGCAAGTCGAATGGCAAACTTGCTCCTTGAAGCTGAGGAAGGTAAAAGACTCCGTCTGGTCGTCAGCATTCCGTGGGAATAGACGTGAAGAAGTGATCCTTACATGTCTTCGTATCGACCACTGCATTCGTACCCATGAACATCTCGTACGCGATGAACCTCCCCCCATTTGTGAAACTTGCAATACAACACTTACCGTGGAACACTTTCTTTTGGAGTTTCTCAAGTATAGTACCAGCTGACGGCGACACAATCTACCCAACAGTTTGAACTTTGTGTTTGGGCAAAATGAACCGATTTGGATTCGCGTTTTTAAGTTCCTCGGGAAATGTGGCCTTTGACACCCTTTTTGATCTCTCTTCGTATGTTATTACTCAAATGCATTAACGAATCGGGGCTCCTCCCACAAGTTCTCGGGAGGGTTTGGATTTAAAGCTTTCCTCCCCTTTTCTTTAAATTTACATTTTCTCTCTCTCTCTAAATTTACATTTGTTTTTGGTTTTATAACGTTCTAGAAAACTCTTGTCCTCTTTTTTATATTTGGATATACGATATTTCAGGAGGGTTCTTAGTGGGTATTGTCGATCGGCGAGTCCCACACTCAGGGGGAGTCATGTTGGCTCTTCTCAGTGCGTAACAGCATTTTCCCTGCCTGTACAAAAATGTTAGGGCTCTAATGACCTCGATGTCGGCGAGCCGTAAAGCCCCAATTTAAAAAAAATTCGGATTGTGTTGTTCTCTATTTACAATTTCCTTTCATTAATGTACTAACAAAACTCAAAAAGGCAATCTCCACGTTCCTTTCGACGTAGTGACTCAGCATGGCGGATGAGTGTTCTAATCTTTGCAGTGCATTTAGTGGGAAATCGAAGAGTAATTAATATATTTATCGATTTACACGAAAACTGTTCGCTTACTTGTAGAAATCAGCCCGACGTCGTTCGGATGCCACTCTTCATCAATTAGATGAGTTCCCATTTGAAGCATTCCCAATTAAGAATGGTCAATACAGTCTGACCGTAGTTTGAATCTCTAATTGAACTATCTGATTTTCCCGGCATCCCTCGAGCCATAAGTGACAATATAGAATGGAGAATTGATTTTTAATATATGTGTAAGCATTTATATAAATTTATTATTTATTTGTATATCAATTGAGTGTAATTTTTGTTGTATTACAAACATGATTTTATATTAACCATTACGATCTGTATCTTGTGATCTTTCGCTATGCGTATAAGAGCGTTATGAAAACGTCTTTCACGTATAACCAGTGAATTTTCATTCAAGAATACAGGAAAAAAATTAAAAATAGCTTATGATCTCATTTAGGCACTTTCACACACAGTTAAGGGATATGGGACACCTCTCTTGTAGGCAGCGTCATAACGACAGTAATACTTGAATTGCGGTCTTAATTGAATATTGGTGTATGAAGCTTTCATGTGGGTCCTGAGACATTTTCTGTTCAAATGCAAAACTATAATTTATACTACTCATTCCTTTTTTCAATTTTTCCTAGGAGTCTCAGTCGAAAGAACCAAGGAAAACCTGGTCTGCAACATTCGGTCATTACGTGATTCTCTTTTGCTATGTTGCTCTCTATAGTCCATATAGTACAGTTCTTCCTTTTATCGAGTGTATATTCTCATTGTACTTTCTTCTACCTGTCTATGATTTTTGCTCTCATATTACGTTAATATTAGAATACCCGCCACACCACCCATCCCAAAAATTAGTAGTTAAGGCCATGCTCATAATTCCACCAGTCGCACAAGCTGACTAGCACTGAATGAAGGAACTCTGTTTTTTAACCGAATAATTATTCTTTCTTATAATACCGATGACCAGGTGTCACGGAGCGGCGCCCAAGATATTGGGAAATTTTATTTATCATTGCAGTCATCGGTAGCGACTGTTGTGCATAAAATATTCTCAGAGCAGTCAAATGTCATGACTTGTAGGTGAGCACCCAGCGGATGTATATCAGGCAAAAGGGAAGGAACTGTGTTTCGTTCATAGACGAAAGTCGATTTAAACTTAAAATATTATTGCCCGTATAATAATTTTGAAAAACGAATTTTTACAAGATTATGCCATTCGATTCCCGATATTAAAAACCCGTTACATATCACGTTTTAGCAAAATCTTACAGTAAGTTCACGAAATTGCTGATTTAAACTTACAATTGTTGCTCGTATAATAAGAGAAAAATTAAAAGTAGGAGCTTAGAGCCATACCTTCAAATTTGTTAAAACGAATTCGCGGAACGAAAACAGTTACACTTAACCACGATAGTTGTATATATTTAGTTGTACATATTCATTCTCGTCGTCTATAATATGTCATTAAATACAATTCACCTCGTAGATCCATTAGGAGAGAAACGCTGGTACCTTAATATGCAGTAAAATAAATCATAGAACACCAGTGCACTAAAACACCTTTTCAGCGTCGCCAGTGTTAGTATTTCTGCATCAAAGCAACGTAAGTGATTTCTTGAATAATTTGTTTTATTTATCAGTTTATACCATGATGTAACTCCAGTTTTATCCCTCACGTCATGGGAAATACTAGCAACCCATTATGTAAATTGCAGTGACGATTTCCACATGTATTAACCTTTCGTGTAAATTGTTATGAGTATTGAACATGTTTTTTTAAATACACGTTCAAAAGTCGATTTGATATGTTGATTTGCCGTCTATAAATTACGTAACACATTACGTCGGCGTAACGAGGTAGACGTTACGGTGGGGTAAGAGGGTTTGTCTTGACGTTATTTACTATGTTTTATACTGTGCTTTTACTTAAAAATTTGTGACTAGCCTGAGTTTTCAAGTACTTCGTAAGAGCCAGAGTAATGAGGAACAGTTAAGTCTGTTTTGATGTTTATTACATTTTCTCCCAGAAAAAACAATCGCAGTGGTGATTTCCACATGAATTAGCTTTTTGCGTAAATTGTTATGAGTATGGAATATGAAATACGTTTAATAGTTGATTTGATTTGTTAATTTTCCGCCTATGAATTACGTAACACATTACGCCGGGGTAAAGATGTAGACGTTATGGTGGGGTAAGGGGGTTTGTCTTGGCGTTATTTGCCACGTTTGATAATGTGCTTTTACTTAAAAATTTTGTGTCTCTAGCCTATGCTCTCAACCACTCTGTGAGAATAAAGAGTAAATAATGAACAGTTCCAGTCACTATGTGGTAAACCACCTTGTGTGAGTCAAGAGTAATGAGGAGCGAACAGTTAAGTCACGGTATTTATTTTTAACACAGTTTTCCCCAGGAAAACAAAAACAAAAAAACAGTCGAGGGGAGGTAAGCGTTCCGTAATATTTTGAGGAGGTGAGAAGTATCGGTATTGATGCGTTATGGAGCGTTGGTATTTTTGTTTAATGTTCTCTCGATGGTGTCATTGCGGTTGTGTTGGGTGTGCGACCGCATTGTTACGTGAGCAGCGTTGTCGGGGGGTCCTGCATGAAGATGTCACGGTGGCCAGTCAGTGTGGCGGTAGCAGGTGGTGGGAGAGTGGGGAAGGGGGGAAGGAGGGAGGGGAGGACGTCGACGGTGACGACGGAGGCGGTGGACGCCGCTAATGGCACGTGACGCTCTGTGATGGATGGGTGCGCGCGGCGCCGCGGCCTGCCGCCCGTATCCGGCGCCTCCCTCCCGCGCTGTCACATCTCTGCTTCTTTCTCCGCTTCTCCAGCTACTGCACTCACATACACTGTTCGCGGCCTTGCCGTGTTTTTTTTTCTCCAGACTGTCTCTCCGTTGGTTCCTACCACGATTCTTTTTCGTATACAGTAATAATTCTGTTTTCGTTCACTCCGGTTTCCCAGAAAAATGTCTCAGATTTTGTCAATTGCCACGGACTTTTTTACGGCCTCAGTGCAATTTCTGCTAATTTTGCGAAATAAACTTTTTCTATACTCAGTACGACCATAAATAGAAAACAAATTCGCTATATTTGTTATTGTTTTCTATGGAGACTCATCAGGTAATGCAATAGAACAGTTTATATTATGTAATATACGAACTATTTATTTAATAATGGCATTAGTTAA
Source organism: Laupala kohalensis (assembly GCA_002313205.1). Classification (NCBI taxonomy): domain Eukaryota; kingdom Metazoa; phylum Arthropoda; class Insecta; order Orthoptera; family Trigonidiidae; genus Laupala; species Laupala kohalensis. The sequence goes on from NNCF01128725.1 coordinate 271,651, forward strand.
TAAATGTTGTTTACACAATGGACACTAATAGGAGTAGTAATATACGACACTTGATCGAGAGTCAAAATGTTGTAGAAAAAAGAAACATTATTATGAACTTAGCAAAAAAAGTAACAAACATGTTTAATGATAATGCCTAACCTCATTTTTGGGAAATCTTCAAGAGGAGCCTGAAGGTGACCCTTGTGGGCAGCTCTCTTGTGCGACACGAGTTCACTGACTCCGACGTTGGTCGTAGTGCCGAAAGTCCGGGAAGGAAAGTGGCACCAGTTAATACCTTTATACCCAAAGACGTTAAGGAAAGGGATCATCAAATGTTCATTTATACTTCGCATCAGTATTTTACATTCACTTCATTATTATTTTGCTTTACTGCTTAATACTATATTCCATATAAAATGTGTATGCGTTTAGCAGTATGTAGAACGAATTAATGGATTTACATTGATTCACATAGAAATAATCGAATCATATTTCATAAGTCAATTAAATAAAACGTATAGCGAATTAATGAGAAAAATAAGTTGAGTGTTTTGACTATGAGTTAATATTAAAAAAGTGTTCCAAGATGATGGGCGACTAGCATTAATTAAATATTAACAACAAAAGAAAAGAACAAATGCAATTGATTGTAATATTTAAAATGTTGTTTGGAGACAAGTGTTTGTTTCATAACCGCGAAAGACAAGGCAAGTAATATAACTATCATGCAAATATATAAATTTATCCAACAGCGCATGATTTTTAAGTAAAGCCCACAATTTCTGTTATTATTTTGGTTTCTCTGAATATTGTTGAAGTACAAAATATCAGTACAAAAATTTGACGGATTGCTATTATATTTTTAATTTTTTCTGCTTAAATGTAAGCTACTTCAAGCGTATGAATGTGTTACAATTCCGATAGAAATAGCACAATAGAGTTATTTTGGTCTGAATCAAAGACTTAGTTTGCCCTGCAATTAGAATATTCTAACAGTGTTTTTGACCAACAACGCACGTGGGATGAAAGGAGTGAGGTTTCGATAAAACCGTCATATGTCAACGACTAATGCATTTTTTTAAATAAAAAGAAAGAAAAACCTGAAACATACTGAAAAGGTGAAGATAAACTTTCAGTCTCAAGAAAGCCTCAAGAATCCGCACACGCACACAAAATAAATAAATTAAAAAAAAATTTTTTTTTTTAAACACTTTCACCGTTTTCAGACTCGTTCTTACCCCGTAAATTTTAGAAAAACTGTTGAAAAATTGGCGAACATAATTTCTAAATGTTTGTTTTTTGTTTTGCTTGAAAAAATAAGAATAAATTCTTGCAAGTATGTTCAGTGGTAAATGTACTCCTCCCGTGCAAACTACTCTTTAGACAGGAAGATTGCACCTTCCCAGGTCTTCGAGAGTGGATATATTTGTTTCACCAGGTTCGTCATTTGTGATTGTGGAATTGGTCTGCATTTGTCTTTGTAATATAATACATGTTGAGATATTAGCCTGACATTTCCTTTCATTTTCTCATAAAAGAGCATCAGGCAATGATATGAGGTGAAATCAAGTCTACGGAGTTACAGAATATCCTCCTTGGTTCGCGTGTACGAGCGTGTATTTGTGCTTTACTTGTGAACGCTTCCGCTCCAGTGTCTTTTAGTGTCTTCGAATCGAACACACAAGTTTGTATAACTTTATAAAATGACAGATTCAGCTAATTCAGTTATTGTATTGAAAATACATATTCCGAAATAACTCTAGATAATAATTCCTCGAGTCGTAGAAGAATGGGTCACAAAATTCGGACTTAATTAATATTTTGTAGTTTCCAACGCTGATCTTTGAATAATTCTCTACTTAGTTCATTTTTGTTTTACTCGTATTTGGAATTGTAAACGGCATCGACTTTACACTTTTAAATGTTCTACTTTTTAAAGAAAGCCAGTAAACATTAAATGTAGATTGAGTATTGGTTCCCCTTTTCCTTTCGCAGGAGTTATTTGAAAGGGAGAACCCGCAGCTTTCGCCGCCAAATCCGCAACGCAATCGACAAGGCATTATTCTGGCTTTCCCCTTTTCTTCCGAAACGACTCACTTTCCGCGCTCGGTGCCTTCACAAAGAGACCCTTTACGGGTTTATGCATGAGATACAAGATTTCCGTGGAACCGCTGCGGCATCGGCTGCGCTGCGCATTGTGCCGAATGACGTTCGCCGCAAAACGCGCGTCCTCGACGGACCGCCGCCGCCGCCGCCGCGGCGCGATGCGCCAGCTGCGCTCCGCGTGAAAACGCGTCTCCGCGAGTGATCGAGTGGCCGCTCGCGCTTTGTTCTCGAATCCTGAAAAGCGTCGCGCGGGGCCCGACGCCGTTGGCGGAACGCGTAGCCCCGCGGGAGGCCGCGTCGCTCTGGGCACCCGCCCCATCGCCCCATCGCTGCGACTTCACATTCGAGTGAGATGTCGCGAGCGTAGACGCGCTGAGACCCTCACTTTCCAGAGCAGCGCGGATCTACCTGCGCCCGTCTCCACCCATCCACCCACCCTCCGGCGCGGCAGTGCGGAGTACGGGCGGACAGGCGAGCTAGCGAACGGCCGTGCGCGCCCCCGTGCCGCCCCAGGCCGGTCATCGATCATGCGGTGTCATAGCGCCGCCCCCAGACCNCTCTCGCAAACACACTCGCCTCCGACGGCGGAGAATGCAGCGGCAGCGGCGCCCAACTCCTGCTCCTCCTCCTCCTCCTCCTCTCACATCCCCTGCGTCACCGTCGCCGTCAACCCGCATTAAAACCTAAGGGAAACCCCGCGCCCGCGTTCCACCATCCTCCGACAGGGGCGCTGGTGTGCCGCAGGGTGAGAGCGCCCTGGAGGCGAAAGCGGGAACCGGGATGCGTGCAGTTCGCCGCGGAGGATCGATATGAACCGGTTTCGGTTGTGACGCGTCGTTTCCGGTCCGCGGCCTGCTGCTGCTCCATCTTAGCGCCGATGGGTGCTGCTATCTAGATCCCTACGAAGCCCCTTTTTCGTGTGATTGCATCCGACAGTCGTATCACAAACATCTACAGTGATAGGTCTCTATTACGAGCTCTGGTATTTCGGTTTTGATGCTACTTCTTTGATATTAATCGTACGTATCCGAAAAGTTGTCTTTCACTCAATGTTTATTTTCATTCCAGCAAGCGTGAATGTTGCATCAACTTCACGTGGATTCTTGTTTTCTTATTGTGCCTTGCACATCTGTTGTATTTGAGAAAATATATTTTCGACTAATCTACATTGCTCCTCCAATAACATAATGAAAGTAGAAAATGTGCTTAGGCATTTTCCGTTTCGTGAATATATTTTTATTTCAAAGATGATTATGCGAAGATGCAACTTACAAGACATTATAAAATAATGTATTTGAATGTGATCACTGTACAGAATAACATCGAAGACAGTTCGCGACGGCATAAGTAGTTCCTCAACGTTTACTGAAAGCATATAAAAAGTTGATGGAACGAAGGTTTTGGTCTTTTCCATTTCCCATTCATTAATTTGGAAAATATGGTATAATTTTGGGTAAGTGGATTTATAAATACATTGAAGGATGTAACAAAATAATAGCTTTATTATTGATAATAGAGAGAGCCTAAAAACGTGTGCTAGTGTAACTCGAAGAAAGAAACACTTTGATTTCACACGTTGAATTACACTATTGATTCCGGTTTTCGCTATCGAAGAAAATAATTAACATGTGATATTTACGACTAGCTGTATGTTCAAGACACTCACCATTATTTATGTTGGCGCTGATTTTGTGGGATTTACATTTCGAATAATTTTGCAATATCACGACGCTTTCCTGCCTAAAATTACAAGAAGAGTAGCATGAGTAGACTTCAGCGGGCGAGTGTATGGCCTAATGGTAAACCCACATTTGTATTTCCAGGGTCACGTTCTTTGAAAAGAAATTTAAAAAATAAATGTATTGTCAAAAAAAGCAGTACAAACTGCGTATGACCACGTGGAGGACAATAAACTAATTTGCTCAGTAGCTATTTTTGTATACGTTCAGTAGCTGTTTTACACAATCCACGATTTGTATTAAAGTGACACGTGAATGATGAAAATTTTGTTGTAAATTTGTTTTGACAGTCATAATAAGAAGCTGTCGATGTCGATGTTGTCTGTTTCATTATAAAGTTTTATACAAATTTCATGATGGAAAATTGAGAAATTAAATAAATTTTTCACTTATTCGTGCAGCACCCCGACAGCGCTGCTCATATAACAATCCGGTTACTCCCACGCCAATAATCCTCCGCGCCGAGTGAAGAAACGATGAAAGAAGTATTTCAGCTGCAACGAACACGAGGAACGCCTCTTCACATTTTCAGACTGAGTCGACTTGAACAGGGTCCTCTTTCCTCGCTATTTTCGCCGAGCCCCATGCCTTGGCAGTGGCTTTGTTAGATTGGTGATTGAGGGGCAGTTGGAATCAGTTCCTGCTTTCGTGCACATTAGTAATTAGATTGGTCATTTTGCTGTTTACGTCATCTGCCATAAGTGTTATAAACAACATTTTCTATGCTGGTAGAAAAAAATGCAACAAAATTATGTGTATTGCGACAAGACGTGATTTAGTCATATCAATAGGAAGAAACACTGGATGTAGTCATCATTATATATTAAAACGTTGTCATTTTAAAAGAAGAAAGAAACACATAAAAGGCACTTACATTCGAAACGTTTGTTGTAGCCTGTTGTCTCTGTTTTTCTATTTTCTTTTTGGGTGGGGGAGGGTGGCTTTAGTGTCGCTCGCTTTTAAGTAACTATGAGCTATAAGAAGTAGAAGTAAATATTAACTGTAAGTAGAAGGAAACACGCGAATAAACGCACTTTTAGACAGGCACATTTTGAAGAATTAACAAAGTACATTGTAGTACTCGCAGAGAGAGGAAAGAAACGAGATGTTACCAATGGAGCGAAAGTCATATGACCACTGCAGAGGGGAAGTGGTGGGGGGGGGTTCTAGCGTTGCTCAACCCATTCCAGATGGGTTGTCACGGCACCCACAAAAGAGCTGCTTACATTCAAAAGCTAACTTTGGTTAACAGTTCTTTCAGCAAAGGGTTAGCGATCAAACCCTCTATGCGTTATAGTTAGTATATCAATTATTGCCGGTTCTGCGAATCGTCTGATGGAGGTGGCAGCATTCAAACGTTAACTCGCTAAGATTCTGCTGACAGGAGAGAAACGCCCACGTGTTTATAGCGAGAGGAAGAGTAGACAATCTCTCAATACTGGCACTGGCTTTACGACTTTCACATGGTCTCGACATACTTCCCTCATTATATTTCTCTCGTTGCGAGCACTGTCATATTTGTGCAGCGGGGGATGGGTTTAGCTTACCCCCATCCATCCCAGCCGGCTTGCTACGGCACCAGTCTATGGCTATAACCCGCGGAAAAGCTGACTTGAGGCACTGTTCTTTGAGGTAAAGGTTAGAGATCAAACCGTCTGTTCGTCATAGTTGGCATATGTATTACTGCGTAATCACCTGATGTACACGTTAGCATCCAGACGTAAACTTCGTAAGAATATAACGCCCACGTGTTTAAAGCGAGAGGAAGAGTAGACAATCTCTCAATACTGGCACTGGCTTCTCGACTTTCACGTGGTCTTTTGACTACCCCTCATTCCTCTTCTTTCGCTACGAGCATTGTAAATGTGAGTCCCCTTCATCCCCCCGCCCTGGATTCGCCAGTCTGTAATGAAGCATAATTCATTACCTATAATGTTACCTGTAGCATACCCTGCAGGAGGTTAAGTTTCGACTGAGTATGGGCTTGGTGAACCCACGGCCCCGAGCTGGGGACTGGTTCTGCGCCACCACTCCTCGGACACCGTAAACTTTAGACACGTTCAGCGATGGTGGAAAGTTTTGTTTTGCGAAGAGCGGGGATCCTGCCTTCATCGGCCGGGTCGCGAGGAAGGATTAAACCTCAACCTCAAGGTGTGTTACGCGCCGATGAAGTGAATGGATGTTGAGGATAAACACTCGCTAGCGGACAACCTCAAAGACAACAGCCGCACCTCAGTTGTACAAGGCTTGTAGTGGCGTCATGTGGGGGGCTCCACGTCGCTGGACATTGTTCCTCCGAACTCTCAGAAGTTTTGATTGTCTCACCACCTTGCGGATCGAGTGGACCGCAAGGAGTGTTACACACCCAAATTTTCAAAATATATTCAGAAAGTTATTCTTATTTTTCATAAACTTTCAGAATGTATTTCATTTTGGATATAATGTATTGGGCTACTGTTTCCTATTCTTTCCTCTCCTCTTTGTATTTAGATATTTGTTGAATTCAGGAGGGTTTTCCCCCCAGGGGACTTACATCGAGTAAGTACGTGTTTGGCGAACACGGGGCCCCGAGCTGAGTCTGGCATTGCTTCCACTTACTTGTGCCATGCTCCTTCCTTTCTCTTTTCTGACCTTCCTTGGTCACCTCTTGTTCTTTTCGATCCCGACGCTATTAGGGCTACGGTATCTTTCATTTTCCTCTTTCCTCTTCTTTTTTCTTTTTTTTTTTTAAATGTTATTTAGTAAAGTTGTCAGATATAATGGGATTTGAGTTTTGAGTTGTAATTCAGGAGGGTTTTTAGTGGGTATGGTCGAGAAATTCGGCGAGTCCCACACTGTGCTCTTCCCTATGGTGCGAAACTACATTTCTAATGATCCTGACGTTGGCGAGCCCTAAGACCCTGAGAGAGAGAGAAAACAAAACAAGTAGCATAAGTCTCGTGGGCGTGCCAGCAAATGATTGAGCAAGGTTATGGTCCACACGAGCGATTGCGCGGAGCAACACCATCACCTGCGACCGAGAGACCTGAAGGAAACGAAGCGACCGACGGGAGATGAGTCCGAGGCGAGCGGTCCATTCACGCATTCGCTCGTTCTCCCTTCGCGTCTGTAATCACGGCGCGCTGTCAACGCAAGACGGAGAGAGACGCATCGGTCCGTATTGTGTCCGGCTGTCGCCGCTCCCTTCCCGTTAGCTGGAGGCGAACTCGCTGTCATTGCCACCAGGTGCTTGCCTTTCTCCATTCCTAGATCAGCGTGCGTCCCTCGGGATGACTGAATCACTCGGGCTTGAACAACTTCTTCGTCTTCCCGTCTAGCTAGTTCGCTCGGCTTTGGGTTTAACAAGGTTTCTTCGCTTCCTGGCGGATTCTGGGGACCAACTCGTCAAGTAAGTTCTGTTGAGTGATATAAATCACCAGGATTTCAAGTAGTTTTTAATTCGCCACGTTATGATTTATTCTTTATTTCGTGGAAAAAGTCGAACATTACTCCTCGTACATACTTAGGGAGGGCAACAAGATTCATCTATTTCAAAAATCTTATTTACACGGTAAGACCATTATAATGGAAGTATTTAATACAATAAAATACTATTTATTTAAATAATTATGTGTTTGCATGGAATAAAATTAATTATTAAACTATCTGAAAAGAGGTAGGGTAATTATTTTGTAGGATGTGTTTACCCTGCACTCTTACGGTGGAAAGATAAAACGTAATGCAGTGTTCACTTTGGCTGTTAGAGTGCGGTGAGGTGGCCTTCTCTCCAGAGTGAGTCAGGTTTCTGATTGGATGCGCCATTTTTCCGTGAGAATGGAGCGAATTTTGAAATTACAAGAGACATCACTGCATTCGTAACATATTGCAATAAACTTGTATCGAAATATTGTTCGTGCTCTTTCTATTCAAACTTCGTTTATCTGATCAATTGCTTTCGATAAAGGTCTCCGTAATAATCAGTAGGAAACGATATATATTTATAACAGACGTTGACATTTCGAAAGTAAAGTAAATTTGATACACATTAAGCTGCGAGACAAAGGGATTACCTGACTTTTGCGTTGCAAAAAAGATGTTTCATTACTAGTTATCACACAAAAATGTCTTTATGTCCGAAAGATATGTCTTGTCGATCCATTTGGATTCAACGATTCGGAATCGAAAGTCTACGAAGTGTACGAAATACTCAATCGATTACGTGTGAATGATTTATTTATAAATGCATCTAAATCATTCTGTTCCGTTATACACTACTATTCTATATTGACAGTCTATGACATAACAGTACAGCATGAAAAAAGTCTAAATGAAAACTTCACTTCCTTTTCTTTAAAGAAGAAAACGAGTTTTCATTAGTTTGAAAAGTGTCCCACTTAGACGGAAACATGACAGATGTCGGTACTGGGGATAGATCGGCCACATTCCTCCTTGACTCACTCTGCTTCCATCCTCTCCGATCAAAGAACATCATCTATTCTTCTGAATTTCTTTTCGAATCACATTAATTTTCGTGTTGATGACTTAGTAGAAAATTGTAATTGGACTCCACAACTATACAATCGATAAAATGCAATTTATTTAATAAATAAGTTTTATTTTCGACCGTTATATATGTATATATATATATATATATATATATATATATATATATATATATATATATATATATATATATATAATATATATATATATATATATATATATNAAATAAATAAAATTCGCTCCTTCCATCTTTACCTTCGGTCTATCTTGTTCCGTGGCGTACTTTGAATATCTTAATTTTCTCGTCGACAATTTACAAAAAACAAAACTTTTCAGTTACATCACCAAAGTTGACTAATTTTATAAGCCGTGTGATATATTATTAAATGTTAGTCTTTCATCAATGAATATGTTTTATGTTTTTCGATATAATTGATCGATATTTGAAATCTATTTACGAGAAAAGTCATGAGGATAGCAATTTTAAAAATATACATTTATTTAATTTGATTAATTTAATCTTCTGTAGGACTTACAAATTAATTACGAATCTCTTATAATAAGCTTCAAAATACTTACATTGTTTGAGAAGTTGAGCATATAACGCAAATATTTCCATTTCACTCACCTTGGCAATTACCAATCTGTGAAAAGAAACTTTCTAAATAAGCTGTTCGAAAATGTAAAGAAGTCGATTTTACTAGAATTGTTAGGCATTTAATATATGTTCGAGTACGTCTTTTTAATTAATGTAGAATAGTTGTCATAACGCAGTGTTTTACGTGAGTCGAAGATTGGCGTGCGATGTTCTTCCTAGATGATTAAAATCTTCTCAAGCGGCACATCACTAATAGGGGAGCGTTAGCTGGAATTTCATTCTTGTGAGAAACGAATCTTGATTCGTAATGACAAGTGTCTCTAGTGTAATAAGATGCAATGCAGACCGACACGAGAAGAAAGTAAACCACACATCCGGAACATTTTATTGTACTCTACTCGCTGGTGAGATCGTGCCATTAGCGATTGACAATTCAGCAATAACGTTTAAATTGATTTGCGATAATAGTCCTTTCCGGAGCTTATATGCTGAAAGATTTTTTGTAAATACTTAATAGTTTTCGCAGACGACTTAAAATACATTTCTCTTCCGCATTCCTCTGAATTAAAAAAATAACGTTTTGCTGCCTACTATCTACAGAGATCATGTTGAAAAACAAAATAAAATTTTCAAGAAAACGCGATATACCCGGAAAGATCAACTTTTCAATGCGTTTTGGTACATCAGATAAAAAAATACATCGGTGCTAATGTAGAGGTAAATGCATTATTCTCTTCACCTTGAAGGTAACTTGAATGTGACCGGTTTGTATCCGCGTTCGATTTGTATGTTTTTGAATGCGATTTAACTGGTTTCCAGGTTCCGTCCGCTGAATCCAGACCTCGATGTATCATTCATCACCAGGGAAGCTCGTACGAAGGAAAAGAAAAGGTTTTGTTCCCTTCTTTTCCTCACACACTCGAACTCACGATTACTCTTCTGATTAAATAACCTCTACTACCATTTGTATGTCTTATTTTAGAGTTTCCTTCAAATCAATTTCGAGATTTATGATCATTTACTGTTACCGACGATATGAATTTGGAAAATGAACGTGTTTCCGGGAATCGTTTCGAAGTGATTATTTTATATCTTTCTGCTCTTTCTCGTCATATTGTATTCTTTTGCAATCAGAACTTTGCTAAAGAATTTAATACTTAGATCAATTCACGAGAAACAATGAGAATCGAAGGAAGGAATTAAAGATCCATGAACTTTGATTTTAGTCGATCACAATCACACGTAATTGTTCTACATAGGAAAACATTGACTTCAATAATAATCTACCCAATAAGAAACATAAATGTCTCAACAGTCTGGTGAAAATTGCGACGAACCGGGACTCGAACCCCGGACCTCCTGCTCTGGCCAGGTGGAGGGTGCGTAGGGACATGGGAGTCGAGGCGGATGATGCAGTGGATAGCATACCTGCTGCAAGAGCAGGAGATCCCGGTTTCGAGACCCGGTTTGTCGCAATTTTCACGCGGCTGTTGACGTTGCAAACACTCCTCCACGAGTAGGTACTCGGAAGTTGTGAGGTGAGATAAATCACTCAGTTGAATTTTATTATCATTATTTACCTAATTTATTTTATTTGATTATCATTTTATTACCTAATCATGGGTCGCGTCATCTTCGAGCGAGATCAAAAAAGCCGAAAATAAATGCATGCAACGATAATCAAAGAGAGTTTACGTGTCTCACTCCTGACACCTCCCCTGCCCCCCTCCCTCCACAATGTAATGATGTAAAACCATTGCACGTTCATTTCCATGTACACTTCTCAGTCTGCTCTATTAAAGTCATCTTCCTCATCTAACTCGTTTCGAATTTGTTATTAAAGAAATCTTTTACCTACCATATAAATATAGGACATGTAAGCAGTCCTCCATTTGCAAATTTCGTCACATGGTTTTTAGAGGAGATTAGCTAAGTAAAATGGATATTTTATTTCAAATCATAAATTATTTATTTATTACTACGAGTACATTATTCATGCTAGCCGAAGCAAAGAGACAATCTATATCTTTTTTTAATAATAAAAAAAAAATCTTTTCTAGTTAGAAATACAAGTTTCTGTAAAATTAATTGAATATTTGACCAACAATGATAATGTAGTGAAGTAAAAAACTAATTATTTTATCGGGTTTGAGCGTTATTTTAAAAAATCGCTTTTTTGGAATCAGAAACCACCAAAATGGATATTTCCCCCTCAATCCCGTAGTCTAATTTTTAACGGGTCCATATGCTAAGTGCACGATTAATAGTAATAAATTAAACCTACCTTTTATGTCGAACTCAGTGTCGCCTGACAAACTTCATTACTGCCTTGTATTTGACATTAGACACAAAAAAAGGTGATCAGAATATTATGTTTCAAAAGTTTAGAGATTTCTTAGTTTTATAAATATCGAAAAAGTGTTACGTAAATGAATTTTTGGACGTACAGCGCGTTTGCTGTCGTTGTATGTATTTTATCATTACCATATTTCATTATACGAAAAGTGTATTTACCAAAATTAAGCAAAATCGTTGAAGTCGTTTTTGAGAAATATTGAAAATAGTATTTTATACTTCAAGTACATTTCATATTAAAGTAAAAGGTATTGGAGCGCTTGCATCGGAAAAAGATACATGAAACTTTTAGTGCGAAATTTTAGTGAAATTTATTTGTCCATTTCGTCAGAATCTTTGAGCGCGCACGAACATGAAGATAGCACAACTGGCGGATGGACGGTCGGACTGACGGATGGACGTTATGCCAAAATAATTCTTTTTTGAATCTGAGACCAAAACAAACATTTCCGTCAAAATCTCGCTTTAGAATTTTTTTCACGATTACAATACTTTCTATAGGTGGGACGAGCACTCCATGCTAGTTAAATAATTGAGATGTATAAATGTTATCTTTATTATCCTTCTAATTGTTTTAAAACAATATGACACACAACCAAAAAACACGTGGTTCAAACAATATTCACGAACTCGCTTGGCTTGTTTTAAATGCATAAGAGCACTAAGCACAAAAAACATGAAAGCGGCGGAGCACAGCAGTTTCGTGATTTATGAATCTCACCTCAGAAAAAATTGAATAGCTTTCTCAGATTGCAATGAGTTATTGAGAAAAAAAGATGTAAAAAATTCTACCGAAAATGTACTACAAATCAAAGTAAACTTCCTCCATTTTCGTGATTTAAAAGTTGATTATTTTTGGAGAGTTAGCGTTTATATAATGAGACGCAATGTATAACACTATCATTTATAATTGCTGTTATTTCTTTTAAATGGCCCGTGGGGTACGTTTTTCAAGTTGAAATGAAAATGAATACACGTTACTCTATTTATGCCGAATTCAGATATTTTTAAGATTTAATTCTACTTACGCTACATGCAACTACAGCAAAGAATAATACATCCGTAAAGAATAAGATTCCTTAAATACACGACAGACACATATGTCGTTCAATAATCAAGGTTGAATCCGGGAGAAAAGTTGAAAGAATAAAATTGTTCTGAAGAATAGCAGGTTGCGCCGTCGAATTGAGTCGGTCCACGTCCTGACGGTGGGATACAGAGAAGGCTCTCAAGTATTTCTAATTACCTACTTTTTCACTTTTAATGCTTTTATCTTCTATGCTGGTCTTCACTGTGTGCTGAACCCATGTGTTTGCCGTGCATGGCGACCCGTGTTGAAGGGAATGGGTGTCCTGGTGATTTGAGGAACTTCTGCGTACACTCTAGATGTGCCCCAATACGCTCGCTTTGGCCTCGACCTCTTCTTAGACGGGCGATCGGGGGCTAACCCACCCCCGACCAATCGGCTCGGACTAGGTCTTCGACTGAACTCCAGGGTGAGAGGGGGCGCGCAGGGGGTCTTTCTTGCTGATCGGCGGCGTTGGAGCAACCTTGCTTAAAGAACCCTGCGTGTCCCCGCTATATCCCCGTGTCAACCCTGGGGCGTCCCCTCGTTGGACTCCGTGGTGGGTGGGGAACACGGACATGAAATTTTCACTCCATACATATGGAAACTACTGCCCCCTCCAAACTCCCACCCCTTTTGCCCTCTTCCTCTAGGAAGAGGCGATTAGTCGGTGAAACTGTGGCTCTACACAGTTTCTTATGCGAGGATAGCGACCGGCCGAACAAAGCCTCGCTTCCTATTAATGAAATGTATAGAGGAAGCCAAGACTTTTAAGTCAATCAGCTCAGTTCGTCTTGCGAAAGCAATTGATGATATCATCGGGAAGCTTCAGTCTGTCGTGCGCCAGCGGAATGGTGAAATTCATTTGGAGGCACGCACAGACAAGCAGATTGACAGTGTTTTGATGTTAAAAGAAATTGCTGGTCTTAAAATCACGTCCTTAACACATCCTGTCCTGAACATGTGCGAAGGCGTCGTAAATCACGAAGACTTTGCACATGAGTCAGATGAAGACTTGAGCCCCAAGGCGTGGTAAACATCCATAGAATTAAGAGGAAGTTGCTGGGAAAGTTAGTCCCCACCTCCACACTGGCTCTGACGTTCGATAAGCCCTCTCTACCAGAATCCACTTACTTGTGGAGGCTCCTTCCTTTCTCTTTCCTGACCTTCCTTGGTCACCTCTTGTTCTTTTCGATCCCGACGCTAGGGCATCTTTCGTTTTCCTCTTTCTTCCCTTCTTTAAAATGATATATGTTGATATTTGAGATATGTTGATATTTGAGTTTTGAGTTGTAATTCAGGAAGGTTTTTAGTGGGTATGGTTGAATCATTCTGCGAGTCCCACACGCGAGCAGAGTCATGTTGATTCTCCTTAGTGCATAACTGTATTTTCCCTACCTGTACAGAATTATAGGGTTCTAATGACCTCGATGTCGTCGAGCCGTAAAGACCCACGAAAAAAAAAAAAAAAAAAAAAAAAAAAAAAAAAAAAAAAAAAAAAAAAAAAAAAACAAAAAATTNTGCTACTAGTATCTAAAGCCGACACGGTAAAAGGCGAAGAAATCTAGGTTCTGTTAATTTATTTATATGGAAATAAATAAACCAGTTCAAAATCAATTAATGTAATTGAAAAATCTTAACAAATATATTTGCGTGAAATAAAATGAGCGGCGCAGTTCTCTGGTCGGTTTCTAGCTTAGAACTAATTGGTGCGACGTTGTGCAGGTTGGCCCCAAGACCCTAGGATCATGAAAGAGATGGTACAATAGTACGCAAAAGGATTTTGAATGGCACCGCACAGAAAGCAATGTTGGGTTTGTTACCAACACCCGGTCACCAGATGTTTACGTACTGATTTCTGTTAATACAAGATATTCGATATTTGAAACTCCCACTTATTAGAAATCATTTTACACCCCCAAATAATTCAAGCCATTAATCACATTCATCTTATGTCGTAAAAACCAAAATCGTTTTTTATTCAGTATTTTTGTGAGAATATCAGCAGGTTGATTTTCAGATTTTATATAGCTAATCTTAATCTCTTTTTGATTAACAGCGTTTCGAACGAAGTGATATAGCATACAGAGATTCATTACCACATACTCATAGTATAGATAAGTAGTGAGACTTATCCCGAAAACCATGACATTACGGATCATATAATACCCTTATTTACCCTCCCTTTCCAAACTCTTCATTAAATTTTAAGTACTTTCTCTTTGACTCCGTGTTCATACATCATGTGAGAGAAAAGTAATACAATGTCAATAATTTTGTTCTAATCATTCAACTTTTTTTTTGTTTATCGCTTTGTAAAGATGGATTGGTTAAAAATATTTTTGCTTTTTGGTATGATGTCCCAGTATTACTTTCCCTTAGCGCAATTCACTAATTTTTTGCTGGTTACCTTCTCACATATCTTTGACAGCTGCTGCACGCGGCGTTTAAATGACGAAATCATCCTGGCAACCTCGGTGTTTGTGAGATTGGTCGCAAATGAAACGACGCGATTTATTGTTCTACCCGAACCCAGTCTATGACTCACTTAAAACTAAATAATTACATTGCAAGCAATCCAAGAGAGCTCATACTCAAACACTAACACGTGGAACAGACTGGTCTCGATAAGAACGTCATTCTTTTTAACTACGAGACGATCAGCCTATGTTCTTTGAAAATTGAGAGAATAGTTATAGAAATTGTATTCATTCAACTCCAAACTTTGGGCTATTATTGTATTATCTCTCTGTTCGTAATGCTTCCATTTCCTATTCCCTTTGGGGTTCCTGTGCTGTATTACGTTATGCAATGATGAGGGACATCGCCGCTTCGATTCTATTTCCATGAGACCAGGGAGTGGATCGGGAGAAAGCACGGAGAGTGAAGTATTTCCATTGTACTGACTCACATTGTCTCACTAATACACTCGTTAGAAATAGTATTAGGCGTCGTAGAAGTTTTGGAGTACGCAAATACTGATTTCCAGAATCGGTTATTTGGTTTCTCCTTACCAGAAACAATTTTCTTCTTTTCCTTTACTTTGTGTCTTTTATTTTTATTTTTTACTGTACTCCGACGCAAGAATACATTTCTTAGCATCTAAAAGTTTTCTTTAGTAATTAATGAATAATGTTTGTAGAAATTGATTCTTTTAAAAATATAGCGTATATTAATAATATTGATTTCAACACTATTCTACCCCCCCCCCCCC
>NNCF01128725.1:288208-298600 GCA_002313205.1 Laupala kohalensis
ACTTTCCAGCAAAGGCCCGTCAAATAATCAGAGTTTGGTCCACTACCTTCCTGTTCCACGGGATACGCCGTGTGACCTGAAGGCAGTTAAGAGGGGTTGTATTGTACACCGAAATGATTGCTAAATTACCGCTTCGTCACAATCACGGAATCAACATTATAGAAATGACTTCAACATTCATACAAAAGTTCATCGCTGCAGGCATGTTGATTCGAGTGATTTGTTGTACTAAATGGTATGATTTGTGTTAGCACGAGGTATATGTGTGCCAGATAATCTTATTTCTCTTACTATAAGCTTGTGATATTTTTTGTTTATCATCTGCAGTTGTTTTTATTTCTACCATGGGAGTGACTTGTTCGAATACGCGCGTAAAACATGCGATGGCAGCACCTGTTATCGCATCCTATGCTAGTTCATTGTGACGCTAAGAGAGAGCGCGCATGTCACCGCAGTGGCGTCGGTTGACTACAGAGCCATAAATCAAAGGCCGAGTGTGACTGCCTCCATGTTGACAAGATATAAACAAACCGTAAATCGGGTAGCTATTAAAACATCAGGGAGAGGGAGTGAGGTTTGCTCGCCCAGACAATTAGAAGTGATTTAGAGAATCGTAAGGGGGATGAGGAAGACAAAAAGCAATGGAGGTATTAGAGAAAGTGAATACTTGTTCATAAGCTTATTTGACCAATATATTCTCCATCAGAATCTACCGTATAATTCCATTTTTGTGAGATAAAAGAAAATATATTTTTCTTTCAGAATTGATTTGATTTTACTTGACACCATTTATAAGCTTATTCTTAACAATATTTAAGAAATACTTGACACAATTTTTACTGCAAATATACAATTTTTAGAATCTGAATTTCGTTTGTATCATTGCATTAATATCTAGAAGTTCGTTGATCATATGAAGGTGTTACCTTATCAGTGCTCATGTAGAAGGAGTTAGACAATTAGTACTTGTATTTATCGCTAGTGGAACATGGATAGTGCTCCCAGCCCCCTTTTCGATGGAGTCTTCAGACCCCTTAACTAATGGATTCATTTCATATTTTGTTTTAAATAATTTTCAAGTGTTCAGGGTTCAAGATAAATGGAAAAAGGAAATCATTTTTACTATAAGGAGATAATTTAACACTCCTAGTCGTCAAATAATAACATATCCCAAAAGAGCTGTAAAATCAGGCAAGTTTTTCCTTCGATTCTCTACGAGAGGAACAATTAACATTTCTGGATTTGATTAGAAACAAATGAGCGAATGTATTCACTACCGTAACAATCCATCATTCTTAGTCCACTCACACATACACCGAAAAAAATGAAGGAGACCAATTTTTGGAAAATTGATAATTTTGTGACAGCAAAATGTGACCACGAAGAATTGTTGACAAAACCCCAAGTAGATAGGACGTTTTACATATTTTCTCAATTCCTCTATCGTTCCGATGCGTTTACACCCAAGTTTTGTACGAGAAAAAAAAATTGTTAATATTGCGTGAAAGGACCGAAATATTTATTCTTAAATATAATCATTATCGCTTTCGAGTAATTTTTATCGCATAGCGACTCGACGCCACTGACGTAGAGTCGAGAACACGGTGAGTTGGGATCTGCGTAATATGTTATTAAACAATTCTTAGAAAGTATGAAATATGAGTGAGCGTTTTTTTTTGTTTTTTTTTTGAGACAGCGTATGTCAGGTTTGTCCCACGCCTTGGAACCAAACTAATATTCTTTTTCCGATAGCTTTGCACATTTGAAATAAAATCAGGGCTTTAAGTCAAGTTATTATATTCGGTTCTTTTTCTACACCTTAAAGGATCTGCCTCATAATTACTCGATCAAATCATTTGGGAAAACTTACTTATTCAGCTTGAAGAAATGTCAATAGTATATTCGTTTTCCTCGTTGCTTGAAATAATGTAAATGCTCGGTCTGTGAAGCGTAAGGGAGAGTTTGGTGTTAACACACTCATTTTGACTATGAGCAAGACATTTGTAAATAAATGGAGATGATCTTTCGTTTACTTCTTTGTTGATGTTTTTGCTGCAGAAATAGCTAGCTTCTGATAAATGTTTTGTAGGCTTTCATTTTTTCATTCGTTTGCTATGACATGTAGCGTAAACAAAATTCTTAATTGTCCTGAACATGCGACCTACGAAACAGTGAGGAATTTTACCATTCCTTAATCAGAAATTTTTAATATATATACTGTCTCTTATACACAGCTCTTCCTCTTCCTCTTCCTCTTCCTCCCCCGATCAGGAGGTCTATTGAAATTTGTGCAATACTTGTTAACTTACATATTGAGTAAGCCATCATACATAGAAGTTTGTAAAGTTTTTTAATGTACGTTATGAGTAAATGAAGAAGAGAATATGTACAGTTTTGAAAATAAAGATTTATTCAGTTATTATTATATTAGAATTNAGCGATAAAAGTTGGACTGTGTTCTCGAACGTTGTTTATTCTTTTGTGATTCCTACCCTTGTGCTACCGTACTCAAACATCCCTTCATGAATTTCTAGTGGATACGTAGTTTGTAGAGATAAGAAACATAATCCCCTCTCTTGGGTAAGTTATGAATCCTGACAACTAATTTGTCAAATTCTTGACAAATGTATAATATTCTAGTCATAATATAATTTTTCCAGCTTTTCTTTCTTTAGATTGATCTCTGAGATACTACAATCGGTTCGAAAACAGTATCCGCTAGCGTTGAAACAAAATAACGGACTAAATGATTTATCACAGGATGAAATACATACGAGTTAGAGTATTACCTAACAAATTTCTTGGAATTACAAAACTTCAATAAGGGTGTATTCATGGAAATCTCATTTTTCTCGTCTAATTTTCTCTACAATTCTGTAATTGAAGAATCAGACACGGATGAGAACCCCTTAGTAAAACTAAATGGAGTGTAACTATTAGAAGTACGATGATTAAAATCTACTGAGTAAGTAATGCAAGACTTACGAACTTTTATGGGCGAACAATTTTATATTCAGTGATAAAAACTCACAACGTTTCAATTTAAACCACGCCACGACGACTTCAAACGATAATAGAACTTTGAGAATTTTTTTCACAAAATGTTTGCAGTTCGTCCATGAGAGGTCGTTAAATCTTGCATTATTTATTTTCTATATAATGGACGTTAATTTTAGGAAAAAATACTATGATACAAATGTTTCATGTTTTAATAGTTCAACTCACAACTTAGGCTTGGATGTTTATCAATAGTTTTCACTACCTTCTTTGGAACAATGTTCACAAAATTCATTTTTTTAAGTATATTCCTTCATGAAAAAGCCTTCTTTAAAATAATACTAGCTTTACATCTAGCGTGCAGTGTTCATTATTGTTTCTCCCTCCCCCCTCCCGCGTGTAGTCGATCCGACCGACCGGCCGGCCGACCGACCATCGGTCGCTGGAGCGTTGTGTTGCGTAGCGTGGCTGCGGCGGCGGCGACTGCGGCGACTGCGGCCAAACCGGTTCATTTCGGTTCATTATCCTCCGGCTACACGTCGCATCGGCCGCCGCCTCCGCGTCAGCTCGCGCTTCCTCCACCTCCGTAATTATGAGGGAGGGTTCGCGGGGGGAGAGGGTCGTGCTCGAATGGTCCGCTTCGATAGACCGGATACAGCGATGGCGTCGCCGGAGAAACCTGCCCGTTTTTTCTCGTTTGATTGTGCTCAAATTTGGACGTGTTTCATGTTCAAAGAGTTTAGGAAAATGTATCACAGTTGGCTGGTGATGTCGAAGCAAGATATGAAGGGCTTTTCTGGATAAAATGAATACAAAAGTTTAAATTTGCACAAATAATTATTCGAGTGAACTAGACCCAAAATATTTGCCACCATTAAATCGATGTTTGGACTGCTCTTTTAGGCCATCAGAGAACTAAAAAATAACAATTTTAAAAATAACATGGTTTTATTAGAGAATTATTAAAAATGTTGCTACGAGAAACGAATTTAGTCACACATTAAACGATTCGAAGCGAAATAAAATAATTAATTGGAATACGACATTCCATGTAAATGACATATTAAGAATTTCTTAAAAAATTAATAAACGTTTCATATCTCATGTAATGTATTAATATTCAACATTATATTGAACTCGTTCTGTCGAATCATATTTAACAAACTCTCTTCATTTGAAAACTTTTCTTCGAGTAACCCAGCCTTCGCTTTCTGAGTATCCTCTTCATGTTCTTTAGAGGTGGCCACGCGCAGCAACGGCATGCAACAAAAGCAATATGTGGAACATAGACTTTTTCCCACGGCGGGTGGATCGACGAGTTTGGTCGTGAGTTTGTCATATGAAACGCATGGGAGCGTAAAGTTTCGTTATTGCTCAAGATGACTCGGAAATCGGACTTTCCAGAAAACTATCCCGTAAAGCTCGCATATCAGGCACTCGTGGTTACACACATAACACACCACAGTAAGACCTCTTGCGCATTGGAAACCAATGAGTGCTGAGCTTCCTGCTGAGAAATCCTGTCTCAACACTCTACGAAAGGTCTCCGTTTCAATATTTTTTCTTTCGTTTTTCGCTGCGCATTTTTCTTTCCAGTGTGCAACCGGTCTTAGGCTCCGTGCTGTAGTACAAGTATAGTGACATTCACGTTCGAAAAATTATACAGACAAAATTGAACATGGCTGCCCCCGAAAGTAAAACACACAATGCTTGCTTCAACGAAGTAACAAAACGTGAACTCCATGTGTTCCCCACGAAGTTTTTTTGTTTTTTATGGCTTTGCACTTTAGCATGAATCCTGAATCATTGTCTTGAGTTTTCCGAGAAACGCACTTCGTGAACAATGCGAGGTCAGGATTCGACCAACCACACTTTTGCAAGAGCGAATCTCAAGCAAATCGAGATTTCCTGTGCCACACCTTGAGTGAATTAACATTCATCTATTTAACCATATATCCATAGATTCCAAGAGAACTTAATCGAGAAATATACTATATAACAATTTGATCCGCGTACTGGTTATACACTAAGTCCCGAAACCTAGTGAAAATTTCCTCCCGTGGTTAAGAATAATAATTAAGTACATTTTAGACTTTACTTTCTCTTCTCTGTTATAACAACTCAAATGTCTTCTCAGATTTTGAATTATCATCCATTTTAGTCTGTCATTTCTTTTCTAACGTTAACTCTTGTCGCCTTAATAATACAACACCGAGAAGACACTATGGATTCGAGAATCGTAAGTTGGGGTGTGAGATACAAATTCAAAGGAAAGAGTGGACTTCTCCAAAACTTTTGTTAAGACATCCCAACCTTAAAGCTCGGATATTTTAAGGTTGGGATGTTACATCAAACGGTTGAGAAGTCATTCGAAGGTTGGGAGAAATCTTTTCCTTCGTATGAGTTTGGATGTCCCATCCAAACCTGTTGTATCAGTGCAGATCAGTCCTCACCTCGTGCCAGATCTCTCTCTTCGATCTGCTACTTTCTAGGAAACTGATGGAACTAGTGGTTCCTCATGAGCACCAGTCAACCATCCGTTTCCTAATCATTCCTGAAACCACCTTTTATGCCCGTCAGGCTGAGTCGCGTAGATGCTAATAATTTAATCACGCTTTACCCTTAATGCGATCCCTCCAGGGAAGAGGCGGGCACATATGGCATCTACAAGGGGTACTTAAGGCGTGTAAAAAGAAGCATGAAAATACGGGTTCTTTTTATTAACCTTGAAACATGTCCAATAATAAATAGAAAAACGTAGTCTGTATAAAGAACGACATGTAGTCTGTATAAAGAACTTAAACCTTTCATGGATCCGTCGTTGGATTATTTATAGAGTTTATTATCATTCCATGTGATGGGAATTGTTAGAGAACTGTTTTACTGTACCGAATTAATTAAAATGTTGTTGCATGTGTGTTGTACGAATTTAAAATATCAAAACATGTTGTGCTGAAACAGAAAATTACAAACATCTTGAGCATGACGACTTTCGGTCAGATGAAAACGGCGACGAGGCGGAAATCGACCCCGGGACTCCTGCTTTGATCGCGGGGTTGTTACCCCACTATTTGCCTTGTAGGTTGGGGTGGAAATAGTGTAGAGTTGTGGAGTAGTAAACACTCCTGTGATCAAGCATAAGTCCCGGATTCGTAACCGTTTGCACCGGATCGACGGTTATCACGTGTCATCTCCACGTGGAGGTACACGGGAGAAATATATGCATATTAAACATGATTTGTTTTACACAAAAATAATGATAATTATGACCTATAATGAGTAATTGTTATCGACGAAGTATATTGAAGTTAAAGGATTCGATGGCTTTTGGTATCATCTTCATTAAATTTCCTACCAGATCCCAACGTTAAAATTTATGGAAGATGATGACTAGACCATAAAAAACATGCTATGGATGTAAATACTTTATCCAGACAACAGTTCACACCATTATTATTTTCAAGGAAAACAATACCTCACATACTTCGTATAAAACGCATTTGATTTAATTTCAGGCAATCGACCTCACGTCGACAGAATGAGATCAAGTCTAGTGAGTTTCGATGCATGTTTATGTGAAATATAGTTGATCTGAATTGATCGTCAGAATCCAAGCTGAAAATCGGAGATGAGAGAATTCTATAATGTAAAGATACAGCGAAATTTCGCACGAGAGAACTTTTGAGGAAAACATTTCCTCAAAACATATTTCCACTATGAAAACAAAAACGTACGAGAAACAAGGAATTATATGGAATGAGTGGGGTTTGAGTATCAATTTCTGTGCTACTCACAATTCATTTCAGTAATTCTTTGGAAGCTTATTCTGTTCGAGTAATGTAACTTGACAGTCTCGATTGTCTTCATAATTCCACAACGTCACCCACCAGTTTCCCGAATGAGTTCAGGGAACACTTCTGTCGCTTAAACCCCATCAACACTCACTTGGTTTAGAATGATCCGTAAATATATGTTGCAAGACCTAAACTTTCATGTAAATGAAATGATTATCATTATTATTGCGATACATTTCTTTCCGAAAGTTCATTAGTAGTGGAAGAATTTGTAAGCACAGACCATGCCATGCACAAGAAGCTTCCATTGGATCACGGTCTTCTAACCTACACATATTGTAAAATGATCACGTGACGTTACTCTACTTGAATTTTGATCATAGACTAACTTATGCATGATACTTTCCGTAAAAGTACAAAATTTCATGAATCTACTCCTCTCGTTTGATTATTTTAATGAAAATTAATACATTAATGTCACGAACGTATTTCATTTAATAGGATATCCCAGGTTAAAAACACTCGCAGTATTTACTACATTATGCAATATTTATTTTGACCTTGATNAAGGTTAAAAACACTCGCAGTATTTACTACATTATGCAATATTTATTTTGACCTTGATCTGTGTATCTTATGGGTTCATCATTTTATCGCGAATGCTTATACCATCTGGCTCACTAGAATGTGATTATATATGATCCCAACTTCAGTATCAACACAAAGGTTTTAGTTAAGCATGTCTGTTCTATTTCACTTCTAAACGAAAAAAAAAGTGTAATATTTATTTTCATGGGTATAATTTTGGAATATGTACCTGAAGGTTGAAGTGAGAGACATGATGGAGACCTATCCCACTTTTAAAAATATATTCGAAGAAAGAAATGCCTTTAGATGTATTTATTGTAATAATAATTTCACGATACTTTATTTGGACGTAGTTGTAAGACAAATAGTTCGCAGGTCTACTTGTTTGCAACGTAGGTTGTACACAGGGCGTCCATTCTTGTGTCTATGGGACGGCTGATGCCTTCCAGCCGATATTTCTCCCTGTTCTCTTCTAAAACGAAGCTTAATTTCGCTAGGTTTATTGCTTCTGTTGAATAAATCTTAATTTAGTGTGTTTCAAGCCGAACAAATTACCTGGTCGTAAAATTACATCAAACCCGTGAACCACATTCTTTGTTGCGTGATAATTCGATGTAAAATGGCCACGTGTTTAGCTCAACTGAATTAATAGTCGATTATTTTAATAGCATAATTTCGATGAATTCAGGTTCACCATGCATATATTAAATTAAATATGCGGAGTTGGAGAAGATACTGCCGGGAAAATAGCATAGGTCATTTAGAAAGATTTGGAAATTATAGTTTTTGACGAAAAAATGGAGCCCGTTTATTTCATGTAAAACAAAATTGATCAGTTAAATAAATATTTCATTATTATTTTATTTGACAATTGAATTTCATATGAATTTGATATTAATGGGTTTGCAGTACATAGATGAACACGCTAAACATTTCTGACCGGAGAATGTAAAATATTTTTTCTCACATAATCCTGTTCCATAATAATTCCATAAAAGGCTGGATTATTTCTCGCCTGAATTGAATCTATGAACCTGTTTTAGTTCCTCGTTGACAAAGAAATTTCAGTTATTTACAATGAATGAAATCACAGAACGAAGGTTTAACATCATATGCTTAGTACGAGTGATAAACTCTCCAAGTGAAGGTTTTGACAAAGTAAAAAGGAGTACACTGTACAAATCTGAGGTATATGTCACTTAGAACATATTCAAAATACTATCGACTGGTTTATTTTAGAAATACTATTAATGTAAAACATTATCAACCTTCTTTGTGGTCAATCAACGTTTAGTGAAATAAAACGAGTTTTAGGTAGAACGCTTTAGAAAATAAGTTCAATTCACTTTAATACACTGTACGTCTATTGCCCGGGTAAATTATGATTTTGATAAAATATATGAATTCTTTGAAGAAGAAAAAATCGTACACGGCCCGTAATTATTGTGTCCCATATTACAATTTAATGGCCACAAGAGCATCAAAACTTGTAAGTTTCTAGAACTTATATTTTGAAAAATGTTTAGAACTTTTATATTTTGGAAAGAAAAATTTAATTCCTTTATTAATTCATCTTTTAATAGTTTGAATTCTTTTGAGAAACAATATGGCGAATCTTTATTGTTCCCAGAAAATCACAAAAAAGTTATTTTAATTTAATATTTTCGTAAACTGCAAAAGGCATAGTAGCCTGAGACCAAGCCTTATACCGTGCGTTTCTAAAATGGTTGCGGGTGATTACAAATGTGATAAACCCCCCAGGGGGCTTACATCTAGTAAGTACGTGTTTGGCGAACACGGGGCCCCGAGCTGAGTCTGGCACTGCTTCCACTTGCTTGTGCCATGCTCCTTCCTTTATCTATACTGACCACCCTTGGTCACCTCTTGTTCTTTTCGATCCCGACGCTATTAGGGCTAGGGTATCTTTCATTTTCCTCTTTCCTCTTCTTTTTTTAAAAATGATTTTTAGTAAAAGTCATGTGATATGTTTGATTTTGTGTTTTGAGTTGTAGTTCAGGAGGGTTTTTAGTGGGTATGGCTGAGTCATTCGGCGAGTCCCACACGCGGGGAGAGTCATGTTGGCTCTCCCTAGTGCGTAACTGCATTTTCCCTACCTGTACAAGTTTTCAGGGCTCTAATGACCTTTGATGTTGACGAGCCCTAAAGCCCCACAAAAAANTGATAAAGTGTTCCATAAATTTGCTCCTTTCCCAATAATTTCTGATAAGATCTTTTTTTGTGGTACAAGATAAATAAAGATCCAGACGTCTTAAACATGAAACGTTGAATTTTCATTATGAGATCAATTTCGTATATTCAACAAATGATCCGTGTTTACCTCGAAATAACTTGAAGCAGCATAAATGAGTTAGGTTTTCTATTACATTCATTTTATGAATGAGTGATATTTAGTTTCAGTCGATTCGACCAGAAACCTGCTTGAGTGAATGTGTTTGTCTACCATAACCTCCCCCCCCCACACACACACACACACCAAGAAAATGGGGTAGGAGACAAAGTTTTAGAAAATGGATAATTTACATCCAAGTTTCCTAAGAGGAAAACGAGTAATAGTTAATACATTCATAAAATTGGTGTTGCGTTAAAGGACCAAAATATTTATTCTTAAATATATTCATTATAGATTTCTTTTAATTTTTGTCGCATAGCGACTCATCGGCTATTGACGTAGGGCCGAGAACACGGTGAATGATGAGTCGGGATCTACGTAGTATGTTATTAAAAATTACTTAATCTCGAAGACATTATGTCAGAGCGTTTGTGTTTGTTGAGACAACGTATGCCAGGTTTGTCTCATAACTTGCGATTTAACTAATATTCTTCTTTGCGATTGCTCTTCACATATGAAATAAAATGAGGGCTTTATAGTATGTTATTCTATTTGTGTTATTTTCTATACCGTAAGGGATCTGCCTCATAATTACACGATCAAGTCATGAGGTACAACTTCAACTGATTACATATTATATATATATATATATATATATATATA
>NNCF01128725.1:299068-309180 GCA_002313205.1 Laupala kohalensis
GCCCGCCCGCCCGCCCGCCCGCCCGCCCGCCCGCGCCATCTGCCTCCTTCGCGGGACTCCGCGCCGGGCTGTTATTAGCATTCGTCTTGGCCACGATAGGCGATCGCCGTAATAACAGCATAATTATACACCGCGCTCGGTGCCTCTATTACGTCCCCTTCCCCCTGGGCCACGTCGGAGGAGGCGGCGATAGGAGGACGGGAAGGTCGGAGGGAGGCGCGGAGTGGAATGGTGGGGGCGGAAGAACAGGACTCGGTCGAGAGATCACGTTCGACGACGATGAGGCGACGGCGACTGCTGGGCGACCCGTGCACGCAAACACGCGCTCTCACGCTCCGTCCCCGGAGGCTACGTTCCTCCTCTGCGCCCCACGCTGCACGTCCTCCTGCAACCTTTCGATCCTCTTTCGTGCGGCTCTCTCTATTCAATACTCGAGTGTCCACGTGATATCGAGGAAATCATTAACACTATGCCAGGCTTTGTTACCGAACGCTCTTAAAAGCTCTTGAAAACAATAACAGGGTTGCAACCACAGAAAACATTTTTTTCTTTAGGGGTTAGGGCGGGGAGGCTGAAACTTAGCACATATAAGCCATTACTATTTTTTAATATGAACGTTGTGGTCAATATGCCAGAAAATATTGTTAAATTTTCACCACAATTTTTTTATTGGTTTAAACTGTATTACTCGTGATTGGAGGAAGGGGATTGATTTTATGCATACGCCCGTGTTTGAAACTACAATAATATCTCTATCGAATCACCCATTCATTCGAATAGATTTCATAACAAACAACACACTTTTGAACTGGTTTTGGCAATGTTAGAAGAGCATGCAATGATCGATATTAAATGTAAGTAGTGTACATAAATACATTTCTTCTTGAACCATTTGTTCCAGCGCATCTTTAAAAATTGCATATTTATATTCCCACCCACGAAATGTTGCAAAACAGATGCATCATATTGATCGAATGGAAAACCTATTGCGACTTAAGTTGACCTACCGCGACTTCACTTGCGTCCGGTTTCGAATGTTTTGCACAAATAATTATTTTTCAATCCCCATAGCTATGTTTGTCATGTTCAATGTGCGATGTTCATGAGATTTTCCGTTGTAAACACGGTGTTTCAATCTACTCGATAGGAAACATTTATTCGCCAGTTTTAAAATAACGTTGTGTAATATGCATATGACTTACCAATATCGTTCGAAGAATGTACACTCAAATTTGTATAAAAACACTTGAAACTGATATGTTCTTAGAATAGGAACGAATATATTGCTTCTCGTTGTTTGGTAATGGAATAATCTTTGAAGAAAAGTAAACGCGAATCACGCAACTCATCATAAACATAACTGAGAACTTGAACGAGGAAAAAACCTTACGGCGGGCCCTGCCCGTTATAACAAAAAAATCATTTTTGCGACTGCCCATTTCTCCAGTGATCCAATTATTGATCGCTATTGTTGATAAGAGTCAATGGCAGATAATTTTCTTCAAATAATTATTGATTATTGTATAAGACCAGAATCTCACATTGAGTATTTGCAGTGCATTTTTTTTCACAGTTTAATAATTTCTACTTTAAAGCTTCTCCTAATAGATAAAAACAATTAATGCTGGATATACTACGTACCAAAAAATTAGAAGGAAAAAAAAGCGAATGGAGCATTAAATTAAACTAATACAAAAATTTCTTTATATTTTTATTTAGTTATAATTCCATAAAAGGAAAATGTTATATGTTTTGGAAAATCACGATTAGAAATAACTTGAAGTACTTTGGTACTACATCTACGCATTGATTTGTTAAAGTTATGGGTCCAGACACTTTAATTAACATCTTAATTTATTGAGAAAGTTATGATGTTATGAATATGTTTTCTTCTTCTTTTAATCGCATTTTGTGTGCTTCTTTGTGAGCCTCCCTCATCCACGTATCCGAATCCGTAATAAAATGTCTATTTCTTTGATTGTAGGATTTAGTTCCATCCCATGAAACGAGTAGTAACTGTAAGTATCTATAAATGTACATTTCTATTTCCCCCCTCAAGAACGATGTTTAATGATGTTGATGTACTTACATGTAGTTACGTGATGTACTTACGTGATACGTGTAGTTTCAGATTTAAAATTATCTAATCTATTTTCGTATCCAAGTAGAACCAATTCAATACTTTTTTAATGGAAGAAAATATGTTTATACTGGATTTTAAAGGATGGAGACTTAAAGTTGAAAGTACGAATGAAGCAGTCATGGCGTTTTAAATCAAAGTAAAGACTAAATTTTCGTATCTTCTCTTTAATGTCTTTGTGTACTACTGACTAAATATAATGAAACTCATAGAATCTTGAATTACCTAATTGAGCTCAGAAACGTAAAAATCGCCATCGATTCTTGTGGATGGTCAAAATAACACAGTGATAATTCCGTGTGTAATTTCTATCCGAGAGAAGCTGAATGGCCCAAATTTTTGCGGTGGAACTGCACCTTGACAATGAGGTCATCTTGTCAGCAGGACAGGAAGACATCTTTCTTGCGTCTTATGGAGGACGCGAAGAGTTACTCCTCCATGACCTCGAGGGGGTTCCTCCAGCCCTCCTTCCTCGAGGGACCTTGGGTGGCTTCGGGCAAAAAGATGGTGTTGTGTCTTCGCGAGATTGTCCGAAACGATCGTTTAGAAAAGCTGTGTTTTATGAAGAGTCCGCGTCCTCACTTTGAGCATCATTAAGGAAAGGACACTTGCTGCGTCACTGGGATACGGGAAAGAAAAACCGAAGCTGCGCTTGAGCAATGTCAAACGTGAACTTAGTTTATTCTTACTCATTATCCCCAATAATGGACACAGTCAGCTTTATGAACTGAAATATCAGTATTCATGCGTATATTTCTTCCGAGTACCCCCTACACGTGGAGAAGATATGTGATAACTTTCGGTCAGGTAAAAATGTTGAGGAGCCGGGAATCGAACCCGGGATTCCTGCATTGATCGCTGGGGTGTTAACCACTTCACTACCCGTTTACCTTTTGCAACTGTACACCATTGTTCACCAATGGTTCACTTTTATGTCCTGTATAGGATGTGCCTTAGGTCTTCGGAGTTTAGGTCTGGGGTGGGAATGGTGTACAGTTGCGAAAGGCGAACGGATGGTGTAGCGGTTAACACCCCTGAGATCAATGCAGGAATCCCGGGTTCGATTCCCGGTTTGACGCTATTTTTATCTGACCGAAAGTCGTCACATCAATATTCATGTTCGCCGTCATTCACTTTAGCCTGTGTATTTATTATTTTATTTTCTGAATATTTTTTACCGACTTTTTAAAATCAAAATATGGGAAAACAATATACTCAGATAGGACATTTGTAGTGCTGAAACGCTCCCCAACATTTTAAAAAATATGTCAAAACATTTTCCGTTGCCTCTTTTGCTAAGCATTAGTATTCTGTATTATACACAACCACTAACTCGATATTTCGTTCCCAGTTAAATCCGTGATTAGTACAATAGTACCATTAATTTTACATATTATCTTACATCTGATGTGTATACAAATTCAATGCTATGTAATAACTTTAAGCCACAATAAAATGGTGACGAACCGTGAATCGAGCCCGGGGCTCTTGCTCTGATCGCTAGGATGTTTACCGCTACACCATCCCTTCGCCTTCCGCAACTACATCATTTCCACCCCTGCCTAACTCGCCATTTTCTTCTGACTAAAAGTTATCCCTTAGTTTCTTCTCCACGTGTAGGGTACACGGAAGAAATATACGCATAAATTCAATGATAATACTAACGTATCCCCCTCTAGAATGGGCTCGTATTCTAGACCATTCTGTAGACTATGTAGACTGTAGACTATGTCAATGGTCTAAGTTGTCGCAACGCCACTAAGGCCCAATTTCACCAAATGTAGAATAATCGCGATTTCCTTAAACGTGATTAGGTAAATGGAATCGCGATTACATTTTATGCGTTTCACCAAGCAAAACTAATCGTCGTTTAAGTTGCTCAATGTTTCTGAAGAATCTCTGGGTTGGTAGTAGTTTTACAGTGCATTATGGGTAATTTGAAGACAAATGACGGGAGGAAAACGCATCATGTTGCTCACTACCGCCACCTAAGGACACCATAGGCAGCAGCGGGCCTCCCTCGTGCCACTGAACATAACCTATAAACCGAGCTACGAGCAAACAAACAAAATGGACGCCATATTTCTCGCAGTTCTGAAGAAAATCGCGATTTGCGCTGGTAATCGAAGGGTCCCCGAACGTTTAAGCGTTAATCGCGATTTTCTCGTAAATCGAAGATGGTGGAACGCGCATTTTGATAATCACGATTTACTGCACAGAAAATCTCGTTTAAGACATTAAACGAACTTGGTGAAATTGGGCCTTAACCTAAGTAACTAATAAACGGCGACTCATTACTATTTCGAATTCGCACAATTCCGATGCACCCGCGCAAATGTACGGTGGACCGTTACATACATGTCTGTCCAGGAAGCGTTCCCAATACGATGTTGAGAGAAAGAAAAGATTGTTGAGAGGCTCGCCCATTCCCTCAGCTATATCATACAAATACTCTTTGCTACTTCGCTGATCTTATAGCGTTACGTGCCCTTCGCACTACGGCTGTACCCTGAATAAACAAACCGTGAACTTCTCCATTCCTTTTCCTCGTGAAAAATACGGAACCCTTAATCGTCGTTCTGCAAAAATATTAAAATATTATTTCATAATTTTTATTCGATTTTAGTGGAAAGTGGTAATTTGGTTCAAATAATTTCAATAATCTAAAATTCCAATTTTTCTTTCCGCGATATTAACTTAATTTTTGACATATACACCAAAGAAAGTATACCGATATAAGCCTATGTTTTTATTAAGTAACATAGCATTGTCATTGCTTGGTATTAACTATTTACCAGTATTTCTGGGTCGATATTTCTTTATTCCCCACGGAAGTTTGTCTTGATGTATCCTCGAGAATGCAGCAGTATCATTCCTCGTTCATGTTGCTGACTTGAACTTCGGTGTAGTCCTCGAGAAAACATAGAGTCAGTTGTGTTTCGTTGCGTAATAGAATCCACTTGACTAATAAACCCGAATCAACGAAATACGGTTATTTGCTTTCGTATCACTTTTTACTTTGGATACATTTGAAGAGTATCATCATTTCGGTCTGATATTTTTTTATTCCTGGTCTTTTTTTCATACCAGACAAACGTATCAAAATACTCTATTATATACGAATGAAGGAACTTTTAAATTGTGTACACAGTACTAAGGTAATGTCAATCAACTACGGAACTTTTTTCGGTTCTTCTTGTCGGTATGAGTGGAAAGTTGATTCTGAATTTTACGATGATCGAATAAGAATAATTAAGAAACATAACGAAGCGTTCTTTTACACATTTTCGTAAATTAGATGCTATTCTATATATTTATTTTCTCTACACAGCCACATCATATTTTTGTTCGTACGTATCAAGCAAATTTTAATTTTATTACAATATTAAAATTTAGCAAAATTTTTCGGCTCCAAAAATATTTATTTCGATGACTCGGGAAATTTTGCTTGATGATTCATATTATAATGGAATATATGGGAGGTATTGATTATACAAAAACTGCACACCATGCTTTCCTTTATGATTCTTTCTTCGGATACCAAATGTGTTAGCCGTGCTGCGCTCTTCAGTAAATATTGAACATTTCGTCACAAATTAACTATATGGAAACTGTCGATTACTTTCCTTTTAAATTATCCTCAGTTTCCCCCTCCAAAAAAAGGCTTAAATAAATTGTTTTTGTTGAAGACTGGGTCATTCTTTAATGAATGGTGGGTAGTCTTTATCGTATCCTAATTGTGAATAGATCCAAATGTGCTAGAAGTTCATCTACCTCTCTTTCTTCGAAAGATACTCATCGACCAAATAGGGTACTTCGATCTGAAGCTGTTGTAATCGTTTAGTTTTTCCCAAAGGAAAATTGGGCCTATTTTAGAAAACTGTTGGAAGGTTTTAGAAAGATGTTTCAGGGAAAAAGTATTGGAAAATTCGTGTTTTTATCCGATACGTTTGGATGTAGGTCTTGGTCTATACCTGGAGTTTACTAAAAGACCTTGACCAGTAAAACATTTAAAAAGCAAAATCAAATTTAACTCATTTAATGGAAGATGAAATTTTTCTTTGAGAGATTTGTGAGACGTGAGAGGAAGTGAAGAAAAGTAAAGAGGAAGAAGATGGGACCAAGGAGGTGAGATACGCGCGAATGCGAAGCTTATGAAGGGTGGCGCGTGCGCTGACCGCTGCCGCTGATGGATCATGCGGGCTAATTGCGCCGGAGGCAAACAGATCGCCGGCCATTACCGGCCATCCGCCCCCACCCACGGGCATCAATCACTGCGGGGGCGGCGTTCTCTTGGGCGGCGGTGAATGTGAGCTGGTGCTTGGCCTGCGACGGCAGGTGCTCACTCGGTCTCGGACAGGTGTCGTTCGAAATGGCACTTCCCCACTAACAGGGGTTCCTTGTGTTTCGACAAGACAAAGAAGCGCTTCCACTCTGGTCTTACGGAATCTGCTTCGGAATCAGAATTGGATCTCTCTGATAATATGTCCAGGTTCATTTTTACTACTTTTTAAACATATTACATTTTTGTCCTTGGTCTAATTTTATTTTAATTTGTGGCGGTTGTACAAGTCCTCGAAATTGACCTCCTTCACCCCTGTTCCATAAAAAAATTATGAATGGGAGGTTAAAAATCGTACTCTTTAAGTTATCCGAAACAATGTGCGGATATGATAAACATGTTTTTTAAACATCAGTGCGTTGAATTTTAGACTGTCTTAAAAAAGAAAAGGATTAATTTATTTTTCTATCATCAACTGTTATATTTTTGACTCTAAATGACTAAATGGGTAATGGGATACAGTGACTATCTTTCATTTTACTTAAATTTTTGGACGTAGGTTAATGCTTGATTTCAATTTTTAATCCACCCTGTTGGTACAAGACTAGTTTGCGTGGTGTAATGCAGATAAACTAAGAAGAAAAGAGTGAAGATATTATCTAGGTCCTATATCGTTAAAAAATGTATTACATCACTGTAGGTGCCTTCTTCTCAGGCGCTATTCGAATATCACGTGACTCAGTATTTGTGCTTTTTAAACTCCCTCCGTCGTGAGATTCCATCAAAATATATTGACCCCTGCCTTTCCATCGGGACATAACAAATACAAAAAATTGATTGTGAAGTTTATGAAAGAGTTTTATGCGATTTTGCTCTGTTGAATGATAATTTTTGTTATAAATTTATTCAATAACCTGTCGTCTGTATAGTCACAATTTTACAATCCTCGCCTCCCAACTGTATGACGTAATATGTAAAGACTCCGAATTCGGAAAGGGATTTCTTCCGGCGGAATTGGTAGGGATGGACTGTGTTATTTGATTGGAAAATTCTAGATAGTTTAAACATATATTTACTTGAACCTGAGTTTTAATCAAAATATTGTATTTTTCTAAATAATTCAAATAAAAAGTATTATTTTACATTTGTTCTTTTTTGTACCGTGAGTGATAATCCTTTAAAACAGTTACGAAAATTGAAAATATTTTAATATTGGCTCCATACTAAAATATTTTGTGTCTTTTTTGCGATTTATCTGATAAGAACACTTGTCCGGTTGGTAAAAGGAAATTGCGGAAATTTATTTGAAGTTTTATCTCATTGCATCTACATAGAAAATACTCGCTGTGAATTTTATGAATACACCAATTTTTGAAATTAACGACAGCCTTTTACTATTCTGAAATCAAAATTCACTTTCGCAAGGACTTGTTCTTTTGCTTTGATGATGTACCCCTAAAATTGATTTATGGAAAACGGCGTAAAAATATTTTATTTTTTGTTATACCTTTTCTTTCCATGTTTCTTTTCATTGTTTGCAAGTTTTATTAAAATTTGATTCTAGTAGTCTCAGGAGTATTCATATTTAATAATTAACGAGTTTCATTACTGGAAGAGTTCCACTCTTTTGCAGGAAGATAACCTTCATCCGCGCGTAAACCAATGCCCCAAGAATTTAGACCGAGCAGCGAAATGGCTCGGGCTAAATCCATACGTATGCTAGGCTCTGACAACGACGGCCGTTTTGGCCATTTTAGTAAAATAACACCCAGAGCGAGAGAGAGAGAGAGAGAAGAACGAACGATTCGTTCCTTCAGATGGCTGAAGTGAAGCATTAATCTTGCACCGCAAATTCGTCTTTCAAACTTCACTCTCATAGTTGCGTGATTGCTACCGTGTCCTATCGTTGCTCTTTATAGGTTAGAACCTTACCGATCAAAGACCTTTCCTCCAGCCTAGGATCACCGTGTTCTCGACGGAAGTGTTGGAACAAGAAAATAAGTGAGTCGTATCATGGAACTGAAAAAATAATCATTATTGAAGAAAGACTATATTCAACTGTTTCTCCATGAACATGTGTTAGAATTTATACTCCTTATGCGAAACTGGATGATTTTTCGTTTGAATTTTTTATTTTCATTCCGCCAAAAAACGTGCTTTTTTTTCGTCAATAGATTGTTTTTGCATTACGTACACGATTCCTAGCGTTTGCGTTACGTTGATGATGATAACTGCGTAAAGTACATGGAAAGATCTAGTGTAGTCGATGCATTTTGCATGGCGTACTTCCACACAAATTCTACTAAAAATTATAAACCCATAAGAACTACTTCTATGCAAGCGTACACAAGTAACCTGTACTGTGAGTACATCAGCACGTGCTCAAACGGTACACAAAACCAACAAATCTCTCGTATGCCCTTTTAGATATCTACATAACCTCAAATCCGCCATGACCTCTCTCACTAGCGTACCACTAACATCATACGCTAACAGAGGCGTTGTAACGAACTACTCTAGGAGCGTTAGTGTACCACTAACTTCTGAGCATGCGCAGAAGCAACTTGTATGTGGGTAGCGTACACGATAGCTCGCAGGTACGCTATGCAAAAAACTTCCTGGTATTGGTAATATTGAATATTTCTAATGTACGTAAAATCACTCTTTGTTTCTAAGGGAAGAAATATTAGCTGAGAAATTTCCGGGGGCAATCCAATGTTGTTACGAAAAGTGCTTTCTTTCGATCGAGTTTATTTGTCGTAACGAAATGGTTTGTACGTTCTTTTTATCTGAACTGAAAAAATATTTTAAAATAATGTCCACTAGAATTCTTAATGTTTTCTATCAAAAAGAAAAGAGCGAAAGCGTGAATCTGTGTTGTGAAGCTCAATGGAACGTTCCTTTCGAGATTTTCGTGTACATTAATACGCATTTCTTTTTTTGAAATTACTTTCCCTCCTTCTCATGTTATTGAGGGAGTCGGAGATGGAGGATGAGATTGTGCTTCAGTGGTTTTCATGACCGGGGACTTTAACTGGTGTCGGTTGCCATTCCTCACGCATCTCCCTGAAGCATATAATATGTGAGTGTCGTTAGAGAAAATGATGATAAGTACTGTGGTGAAATCAAATGCAGGGAAAACTTGTGGGTCCAGAAAAATTCTGCAGCACACCCGCTTTGAACGTCACCGGACTTTTGAACCACCGTCAGCAAAGGTCGAAGGCGAGCGCACTAACCACAAGATCACACGTGTTCATTGTTAAAGATGGCTTCGAACTAGTTCTCATTTAGATATTGGTATATTTTTATCGCTATTTTAATTTTGAATAATTTCAGACGAATATATATTTTCCGAAGTTATGGTGTAGTATGACCAAAATTTTTCTTTTGAATAAAATAAAATTTAAAAAAAATCCTGCACGGATGCGAACGTTTGTTTTATAATGAGCCCTACAGAATATAGACGAATTTTTCGCTCCATTTATGTCTTCTTTGATGAACAATTGTCGAAAAAACGTTCGCCGTCACATTTTTAGATTATGGAATCTTGGAATGCCAACATTTACGTATTATCTCGTAATACACCCAGTCTCCAATATTGTTGTTACAGGGTATTGATCTTTCTGGATTTTGTCTAATAACACTAGCTGAAAGCCAAATGAAATGTACGTGGTTTATTTTATTAATTAT
>NNCF01128725.1:319262-347339 GCA_002313205.1 Laupala kohalensis
ATATATATATCCCAGCGAGCCTAGAAAGTATTCGACATAAATTTCGTCCACGCTAATTCCTGGAGGAGGCACATCCTAACGATACGCACTCCAACACCAAACTTCACTGACGCTGGATCCCGAAGGATCTACATCAAAAAAGGATCTTCGAAGCACAACGCTGACGACGTCTTGACGCTGAGGAAATTCCGCCCTCGGAACTTGGCGGCTACGACTCCGAAGGTCCACGCAAGACACCACGACGAAGTTCTTCACTGGCGGTACCTCTACACAGAAGAGTGCCGAGCCCCGCGGATTGCTGCCACCAACGCTGCATCCCTATAGTATACGTGAGAAACCAATTCAAGCGGAGCATTAAATCCGTCACATGTCGTGTTGTGTCAACCTTTTAAGTTTTTATTCCAAGACAGGTTTTATTCAATTCGGCAATAAAGATTTTGTTCTTTGAAGAACCAACTTGGAAGTTTATTTATTTTGTGAAAGAAGAGGTTTCGTTACAAATACAACTAAACCTCTCCCCTACGCAACAAATGGTTAGCTGTTGAAAGGAATAAGAACCGACTTCTCAAATCCTCTGTTAAGTCATGGAACAGTTCCTGTAGGCCAGCCCGGCGCGACGATGTCCTGCTGACCCGCCTGCGCATAGGACATTGTCTTCTCACTCATAGGTATCTCTTACTATTCGATGATGAACCCGTTTGTGAAGAGTGTAGCTGTCCTCTGGCAGTGCGTCACCTACTTACTGATTTCAGAACATAGTCAAGTATACGGAGACGAATTGGTCTGGCTGCAGATTTACCAACAATTCTCGGAAATGAAACGGTTAAGGTTAATAAATTATTGAATATAATGTGTAGATCGGGGTTCCTCCCCCAAGTTCTCGGGAGGGTTTAAAATTTGCATTCCCTTTTCAACTTTCCTGTCTTCTTTCTTTTTATCCTTTGTGTAACTTGAAAATTTAATCTTAAGAATTTTTTTTCTTTTTTATAATATAGTGCATTCGACAACTGTTTTCTTTTCTTTTCTTTCATCTTTGGATTTGGATATTTGTTGATTTGAGGAGGGTTTTTTAGTGGGTATGGTCGAGATATTCGGCGAGTCCCACACACGGGGGAGAGTCAATACGGCTCTTCTCTATGGTGCGAAACTGCATTTTCCCCGCCTGCATGGGCTCTAATAACCTTGCTATTGACGAGTCCATATAGCCCCACAAAAAAAAAAAAAAGATTTTGCATCACGTTCGTTTATTGTAGTAGATCCTCTTGATCGCTCCTATACCTGAGTACGGTTGAAATCTTGTGTGTCCTGTCTTAAACACTATTCTTTCTAAATTAGTCATATTTTCCTTCAGCATATATAATTAATATTAAATAAATAATACCAAAATTATTAATCTTTAATACCCCTTCCCCTAAAAAACGGGTCGTTTGATATGGCACAACTCATTGCTCTTGTAGAACTAATTTTGTTCCATTTTGCGAAATTTTTAAGTACGTACATGGGAAACGCCGATTTTATTTTCGAACACAATAAATATATATTATCGTTCTTATCAACATATTCAATACGTATCAATCAACTTTGGTGAATACATTTAAGATAGAAATATTATTTGTTTCGGTAAAAAATCCCTAAAATGTTTCTGAAGCATTAAAGAAAAGTTTGTTTATTCGTGTACGATACATATTACTGAAGGGTATATTTTATTTTTACATAGTATATTTCCAATTATCCAGTGACTTACATTTTCACATTAAAAGTAGACCACGAATTCTCTCTCTGATAGCAAAGTCTAGTCGTTCTTCAATGACGGACATATACATTTTTACAATTCTTTAATTTATTTAGACATCTATTACAATCATTATCAACAACATATTTCAAGTTCACTAGTACTCATTGGTTGAATGTGGGTTCAACGAGTAGAAATAGGTTTCGGTTTTCTCTGTCACAATGGAAGAATGGTCTTGCCTTACCCAGTTGCGCCTTAATGAAGTTACCTCAACAAAGTATACTGAATTGTGGGTAGTCGCAAATTTTTCCCGAAATTACAAACAGGTATTGTGATATCTGAATTTTTATTTATTTTATAGCTTTCTCAACCAATTTGAAAAAAATATTTTGCGTTTATCTCGAATGATATAACTCATTAGTCCAGATGCGATTTATTTTCTGGTTTTGTCACTCGAGAACAACAAGTTGGTTACAAAGATTTATTTTTTCAAAATAGAATTCAATACATATTTTATTCGTAGACCACGTTTATATAACAAAATTTAAATTGCCACACATCCCAGTGTATTCCATAAGTAATTCATTGGATTCATTTTTTATTTATCTGAATATTTTAACATATGCGTTATCCTACTTCAATAGGAAAGATAATTGAGATTCGGAGAGAGGACAAATTGTTTCCTTTGGATCATGTGAGACAACAGGGTCTTAATCGTAACACTGCAACATCAACAGATAGGTGAAAATGGCTATCGACCGGTACTCGAACCTGCGATATCGCATTTGTCGCAGGGGAGCTGCACTGCAGATCACCGGGTTTTGATGAGTAACCTTAAGTCCGGTATTGTGAATGACTCAGGTTCGAACCCTGCCTGAAACATTGGACCCTTCGTTCCATATTTACGATACCTACTTACTTCCCTCTCATGTTTATAAGCTACAACTGCCACACGCCCCTGAAACAACAAGTCTCTAAAAATGTGAAATATATTACTGGATGAAGAAATTAAATCACGTAAGAAAATTTCCATGTGTGTAATTTGTGACTGTCGAATTTATCAGTATTGAGGCATTTTAAGATATTGTACGTAGCTCTCAGAATATTTGGAAATGAATCGCTAAAAATGCGCTATTCATCTTAAGAAATCTGTAGTGATTAATTTTCAAAGATATGGACAAATATTATGTTTGATTATTCGTGTACCGACGAAGAATGTGTCATGAAATATTTTTTTCAAGTGTTTATATAAATCACTTTTTCAGAAGTCACAGTTGAACTATTCATACATGAGTAGAAATAAGTCGGTCCGGTTTGAGTTCAAGTGCAAATGTTCTTTGAAACTACTGATTTCATTCATACAAAATTGAGGGATTGGTAATAGAAATAATAATACATCTATAATGGAATGTGAATTTTACTGGTATCCTCGATACATGATTGAATCCTGTCCTGCAATTGCGGCATCAGTTGATGAGACACGATCTTCGCCGGTTGAAGTTCCCCCACTCAAAACTTACCTGGATCTCATAAACGCAGGTTTTGCCTCAAATGCTTCCATGCAATAGGAGTGAGACCATTGTAACACTGGATCTAGTAAAGGTGATGAGCTTTGAAGACTGCAACTGAGGTCTCTCCGTCATCGCTGATTGATGGATTCTATTATGCAAATGGTTCGCGGTGTGTTAAAGCGACTTTTTCCTTATCCTCTTAACTCATACTCCTTACTACTCCATCTCTCTTCAGACATTTGATACCTTACACTTAATTACTCTCTTCATTCTTAAAATTATGGATTTCTTTTTTATTATTATTTATTTGTCATCACCTCCGTTCCTACACGTGGTTGAAATATAGCTCACTTGCTAGAACAGTTTAGTAGTTAAATTTATTTTTATAATGTCGTGTTCCGATAGTTTGTTCGTCAATTGCTC
Organism: Laupala kohalensis; assembly: GCA_002313205.1. Lineage (NCBI taxonomy): Eukaryota > Metazoa > Arthropoda > Insecta > Orthoptera > Trigonidiidae > Laupala > Laupala kohalensis. The sequence continues at coordinate 322,929 of NNCF01128725.1, forward strand.
AATTAGAAGAAAAGGTAGTGATACACTTGACCTTCCTGATTATGATTTCTTTGTAGATAACAGGAATAATTTAATTTTTTTAAAAATGATTATTAATTTGATCTAAAAAAATAATCAACAACTGAAGATACGGAAAGCTATTTTAGCCTTGACGAATGGAATGTTCTGATGGTGTAATTATATAGTATCCAGAAACGAATTGATTTTTCATTAATGTCAAGCGTAGTTTTTAGTAGATAATTTCCTGTTTTCAGAGTAGTGCAATCTCTTTGGATTTATGTCCGTAATAATAGCCAGAATTATTTAAAAAAATATTGCTGTCCACTTAATTCCTTATCATGCGTTATTCATTTACTTGTAACTTAGTATTAACCTCAAATTCAGAGAATAACTTAAATTCGTTATTCTAGTATCTGCAATTAAATGACATTCATTATTGCAGATACTAGAAAAATGAATAACGAATGACATTCAGATTGAAAACAGGAAATTCTGTACTAAAAACTAAGTTCGACAAAGTATGATAATTTTGATTGGGAGAAATGAATCCCAAAATGAAGGTGTCTCGGAGTGAAAATAGTTACTATTTATATTCGTATGATGTGATCGTTTATTTTCATATTCTGAGGATTTAAAGGATTATATATAAACTCCAAAGGATTGTGTAAGGGAATAACTGAGGAACAATTATTTTGCATGTATTTCTTCTAAAGGCTAAAACCTTGTTTATTTCTATTCCGTTTGACAAGTAGCGGTCTGGCGTCTGGAGGTTTTGTTCTGTACATAAGTATTAGTAATTATAAGAATCAATAGCATTAGAGTATTTACACCAAACAACAAAAAAGAACAACAACAACATGAGCTAAGAAGTATTAATCATATGAATAATCAATCGCTAGCCCTAGTAGTGAGAATGAAGAGACTGCTGCTCTGTTAATGAACTTATCGTAATTTACAAAATTTGAATCCGTGACACGAGTAGGAAAACTGCGAGAAGAAACTCAGTGGTCAACGTATTGGCAAAAGTACTATTTAAGAACTAAGAAGTATGAAAAGTAATATGGATTTTCTTTATTCATCCTGAGGATATTATATTTCTCCATTGTCTCAAAAGTAGAGCTCGTCTTGATAATAGATGGACCGAGAACAAACAATATTAGTTGTTGAGAAGTTGAATCGTTTAAAAAAATTGTTCGGAATATTTCTGAATCGGTTCTAAAAACTCTACAATTGAGTCAATGAAGGTCATATATACCTCTGCATCTCGTTTTAGAAAAGCACTGTTTTTTTCACACGATGGAACTATGTGTACTTTCCAATTACCTGGGAAGGTAATACCCGACGAGGTTTGAATCATATATTTCTCTTTACTATCATGTTCTTGGCTCATTTCAAGAAACACTTATTCACATTTCCTCTGAACAGGAAGTTCTTTCAAATTAATTCTCTGATGCTTATCTGTTGGAGGAATGTTCTTCACACACATTCTTTTCACCTGTCTGTAATCACATTGTACTATCTCAATCGTAGATGCGCGTAAGAGACCAAGTGGAGCGTCCATTCGAAAAGAAATCTCCTCGCTTTTCAAACAAAAGAAGCACTTTACTTCGTCTTGGAAAGGAAAGACCCCCCACCCTCCCCTGAATACAGAATCAAAACCCACTTCGTGGAGAAGCCCCAGACCATGTGTATTCGAGCAACCTTCGTGGTCCTGCAAGTGGGGCGCGACCCCCTCTTCCCGTTTCACCGGGTTATAAATGTTGCGGTGGCGTCGGCGACGTCGGCGCCCCATGGTTGCGTCTCTCAATTAGCACCCCGGGCGATGGTATCGCCCTCGGCGAGTGCGACCGTTGACGTCTCCATCGTCCCACCGGCCCTTCGGTCGCGTATCGGCCACGCGGGTCGCGCTCCTGGCCGGCCGTCAGGGCCCTGTGCACTGAATGTTCTCCACCGCTATCTGATGGCACTCTCGCGGGGTCCGAATCACAGCGACGCTCGCGCCCTAAGGGAGAGATAAATGTAATAAAGGGCTTGGAGTGCGTCAGTGGCCGCCTGATTAAATTCGCGGTACTTGCAAAGGGTAGAGGGGAATTTAGAGCAAGCGTAATTCATACATAATGCGACAGGTTATTCCTTACATACGTATATGAGAAATGTTTGTGGACGGTTAAAGATAGTATTTGTAAGTATATTAAGTACATCCCTTTGGATTGCGGTTATTCATTTCAATGAAATGATTTTCAACAATAAGTTTTATGTAAAAAATGTTTCTTCATGGGTTTCAATAGTTCTTGCATTAAAATGAAGGTTTTATTTTCGGAATGTCATGGGGACATAACTTTTCTCTGGACGATACACTTAATCTTAGTTTCGTGCCACGGACTCAAAACATAGCAGCAGTCTCTGAGAGTGATGCTAGTAGCGTAGTGAACGATAGTGAACATTTCTTGTCTTCAAAAATGAATTATGTATATTGCATACGATAGAAGTTTTCTCAAGAATTGAGTCTCTTAGAGTCACTGAATAAAGATGATGTTAAAGCACTTGGTTGCGCGACTGCAGTCCTTGGCCCTTCACCCACCGGTGTGCGCGCTTCAGCTGAGCTGGTAGTACTCGGGAGCGAAATCGTTGGCGAGGTTACTTAAGAAATTGAAGTCTGACGAGGAATTGGAATTATCCCCTGCGCCAGCGGCTGCCGCCGCCGCTGCTGCCTGCTCGCCGTAGAAGTGGTGCTGGGGCGCAGCGGCGGGGGCTCCGCCGGGCTGAGGACCGGGGCCCGTCTGCGAGAAACCCCCGAAGGAATCGGCGGAGTCTCCAGGTGGGGTTTGCACCGACTGTGGAGGCGTCATGACGGCAGCTGTGGCAGCGGCGATGGCAGTGGCCATGGTCGTGACACCACCCCCAGTCGGTCCCCCTGCTCCGGGGACTCCCGCCGCCATGGGGAAGGGGTCTGGGGAGGAAACGAAGTTCGCGGGTGGGATGTTGGCTGCGTCTCCGCCTTGGTGGTGAGGAAGCGTCGCTTGGTGATGGGCGTCGTAGTAACCGTGGTGCTGCGCCGCGCCGGTCGCCGTGGCCGTCGCTTTGAAGTCCATGTGGTGCGGATACCCAGCGGCTGCTTGGTGGGGGTGGTGTTGATGAGGGTGGTGTTGAGTGATTCCGCCATCCGATGTGTAGTACGTATGCGTCACATCGACGTGGTGCGCGCTGTCCGCGCTGGGGTGGTGGTATTCGTGGTGGTGGTAGCCGGCGCCGCCGCTGCCCTGATACACCCCCATGTACGTGTCGTGGGCGTGATTGTCAGGGTAGGGCGCCGCTTGCTGTGGATACGCCAGCCGTTGCTGTACTTGCTGCTGGGTTTGGGGTTGCTGCTGATGGTGATAAGCTGCGGTAGGGTAGCCCGTGTGCTCGTGGTGCGCGTTGGTTGCAGCCGCCGACTGGTGATGATAGCCATTGTACATAGGATACTGCTGCTGAGGATAAGCGTGAGCGGCGGCGGCGGCAGCTGCTGCCGTGTGGTAGACGCGTGGATGCGCTTGCGCCCTGGCAGGCTGCACGGAGCCATTGAGACGTTGGTGCTGTTGACGCAAGTAGCCGTCGTAACTCGCCGCTGCGCCTCCGGGCATCCTCTGCGCAGGAGCGTAACATTGAGTTTGAAGATGCGTTTGCGGCGGAGGACCTACACCGTGCACACCAGCTGGCCCACCGCGCCTCATTGGATACACACTGGCGCCGCTCCCAGCTCCACGCCCCAGTCCAGCACCAACTGGTGATCCCAAGCCACCGGGGGCCGTGGGGGGTGCGGCAGGAGAGGCACGTTGGCCACGAAACACTCCTCCGGGTCCGAGAGGACTCGGCTGCTGCTGAGGTGTTCCGGGGGTGGAAGAAGGAGTAAGAGCTCCTGGAGGAGGCACGGCGCCGCCACCCGTACTCCCCACAGGACTCACTCCCAGATCCCCACCACTGCACGCATCCTTCCCCGCACCTCCTTGCATCTTGCAGAGAAGTGGCGGGGATCCACCCCCGGGACCTCCACCTCCCGGACCCGTACCCGCGGCCTCCACCTTGACGATGACATCCATCTTCTTGGCAGCGGCGGAGGTGGGTGGAAGAGGAGGACTTCCATGACTGGAGCCACGCGAGTCCTCCTCCGCAGCCAGTTGACTGAGGCTGCTGGCTACGCTGCTCGCCTCTCCCGAACTCCCCGTTCCAGCTGCTCCTCCGAATCCCACTCCCGCTCCGCCGTTCGGACCACCAGCCCCGGGAGGCAAATCGCAGTTAACGCAGCTCTTCGAACTACTGTTCTCGTCCTGGGCCAGCATGAGGAGAGCCGCTGTCTTATCTCCGCCTCCCTTGCTGCTCTTTCCGGAACCGGGAGAAGAACGACTTTTGCCATCACCTCCGCCTCCACCACCACCACCGCCGCTCTCCGAACCGTCTTCACCGTCCGCGCCTTTGGTCAGCGTCTGACGCTTGTGTTTCATGCGTCGGTTTTGGAACCACACTTTCACCTGGCGCTCCGTCAGATCCAGCGAGGCAGCGATCTCGATGCGCCGAGGGCGACACAAGTACTTGTTGAAATGGAACTCCTTCTCCAACTCCAACAGCTGGGTGTTGGTGTAGGCTGTTCTTAAGCGCCGCGGAAGGCCGTTTTCTGAAACAAAACAAAATTCAATTAACAATGCGTTAAATAAGAGATATCTGATTGAATCTTTTATGTATCAGGAATGATTATGTCCTAGTGAATATGCCCGAGTGATCCAAATTTTGTCAAAGTTTGATTTCGTATTACTTTTATCAAATAATGATTACAAGTTACATATAGTTAATTTATCTTTATGTTGGAGATCCTTAAAAGTGCACACTCATTGGTAATAACACCTCTTGTGTAATGAAGTGTTGTTATTTACCTAACAAAACATCTATCGCAATTAACTATGTTAGGAATATGATTTTCGTTGTAAACGTGGCTAAATGTCGTTAATAAATTTATAAAACACGTTTTTCAATAAAATATGTAAATCGTATGACTTGCTTGAGTAATAGCAAAACTTGCAAAAAATTTATTTTCAGTGTTAAATTTCCTTATTCGTTAAGTACACTGTTTCAAATAAAAGAATGAAATGTCTGAGTTGAGTAAACTATTGTTTCAATATACTAATTTGCGTTAATATTTAATATTATTTAACTTATATACTTATCAAGTAATAAATATACGTCTGAAAATAATGGAATCGTAATAGAACGAGAGGTTGTTCATGAAACCAATATCACAAGATTAAGAATCTAAACATTTCTTAGCAGAATGAATCTTACTAAAACTCTCGCAGTTGTCTTTCATTGCAATACTCCTTTTAATATTCTACCCAAGATATCCGGGGCTTGACTGGAATTGCTTCATATTACTCTGTAGAACGTTTCATTTTCATTCCCAGCCCAGCGCTTCTTCAAACGACATACTTGTCTCCCTACTATGTTTCTGCATCTCCCTGCCTCCAGGGTAAGTGGAGCGTCTCATCTTGTGAGACGTTCATTAGAATTCGTAACATTAAAATGCCTTTTATATTTATGATCGTCCACGCTCTGTTTGTTACAATGAGACTACAGGTTTCACTCCCATAAAAATATTAAAAATTTACAAATATTCCCAGCGTCGTTTAATGTCTGTGATGAGAATAAGAAAATGCAATCTATGAATAGTTGAAATTTGTTAAAAGATGTATAGCTGGATCTCTCCGGGCTACTGTTGGGTCTAAATACGAAGAGCATCGTGAAAGAGATCGAGAAGATTCGTCTGATTCTCCGTTTTTCTTCGGATATACGAAGTCCCGTCGAGAACCGCTATGAAGTGAAGTTAGTAAATCAATTCCAGTAATGGAGGGCCTCATAGTCAGGTTTTCTATGTGTATAGCAGACAAGGAAATTAATCTTCGACTTTTATAACTTAGAGGAAAACTAGTTAAGATGTGTTGAGTTGGTCTTGACCCTTGTTCACACAACAGCTCTGGGATATAGAATAAGAAACCATGAAAAATGTTTTCCACACACAATAGCTTTCGACCTTTCAGTACTTTAAAGTTCTAGTCTAGAAATATCCATGTATAAAATACGAGTTTTACCTACAGTATGAGAAATTTTGAAGAGATGTGTAATAGAAAGAAGTACTTTCTTTCATTATGTAGTTATGAAGTCTTGTCAGAAGCGCGATGTCAGGCATAAACGAGGGGAGCTGCTCGGAGCCTTTTCCTATATCTGCCAGCTGTTCCTTACTTGATGTTTCCCCATTACGATACTTGGGGGAGCACCAAATCCACACGTTCGAAAAGAAACTGATATACTTCTGGATCGCGTCACACTTGAGCGAAAAGCAGTCCCAAATAGTTTATAACTACAGTTTTCTTATTCTCGCCAGATATTTTACCACTTTCAAATTGCCGAGGACTTCCATAGTTAAATCTTATTACTATTAATGTATGCATGACAAAAAATCAAGGAGGATAAAATAGTTTTTATTTCTTTCTACGGTCTACCCTCAAAATTGAATAGAATTAATAGAAAGTTCACAAGAAAAAAGTAGGTTTGTGATAGATGTTCATACGATTTTTAAGTATTTCCTGTTCAGAAGAAAAATGTGAAGACTAATATAATGTTTCATCCCCCAACTCCGTTTTTTCGATCCTATGTGCAGTTAATAGAAGTATTATGTAAGGTTCTGAGATTTTTTTAATTTTCGACCATGTCATTTGTTTTCTGTGTGAGAAAAAGATTTTTCTTTCAACTAGAGTCACTGGATCATCTCAAAATTGGGAAATATGTTAGTTCGAATCTTCGTGAAATTCTGGAAGACTTTCTAGATTGTCATGATTAACTTTATGAATTAGTGATGTTTTACTATTGAGTCTATTAATTTTACGATAGTTTCGTTTTAATATAAAGCAAATTTAGTTAAAACATAATAACAAAGTTTTTTCTGCTTAAAACCTTCGTATACTTATTACTTCAATTAATGTATCTTCCTGATTTTACCAGAAAACGACGCGAAATAACTTGTAATGCAAAAATAAAGGTAATTTTGAGCTTGTTTTGGATTTGAAAGAATGTTTTCATTGGTGAAAAAGGAGAATGAATTTTACGATGTCATGTAGTGTTGTTCAAATGTGGATAGAGTATTTAAGAAGTGTAAGGATTGATGCACCCCTAATTTTTGTTGATTCGTTAAGATAGACAACGCTTTTAAAATTATCCGACTTTGTGGGTGCTTCTATGACTTCTCTATAGATTAACATACTGGGTGGTGTTTCATACGATTTCGAGGTTCAAAATCATGTAATGCAGAATTAAGTTGAAGTTTTGTTATCAAATTGTGTGTTTCATATGTTTCAAGATTCAGAAATATTTTCCTCTGTTATATGCGAATATGAAGATGTGTTTCTAATCTTACATTATATGACAAAATTAAAATGGTTGACATTAAAGAAATAAAATCAATATACTAAATGTGGACAGAAAAAATACTAAAATTTTGGAACGTATATAGAAGAATAAGTTTATAAATTGCAATTTTTACGACCAAATCAGATTAACATGTACCTCTAAAGTGTTTTGGATCTCCTTCCTGGAAATATATAATATAAAAGTTTTGCATACGGAAGGATTATATTGATGGTGAAATGTTTACTTCTCAAAAGTGAGTTATTGATTTTTCGAGAATTAACATTAAATCTTCCTATTTTTATAAGCTACTCTTCAGTATTAAGACTCCTCACACTCCACAAACAATGCACATTCTGCTTGTCATCGAAGAAACTTGCACTCGTCAAGCCACTACCGCCCCAAGCGGTGGATTTCACAAGAACTTCAATCGCTGCTGCCGCCCGAGGGTATTTTATTCTACCCTCTCTTCCTCGAGTCGTCCTCCACCCCTCGTTCCCGCGCACGTCTTTTTATTCTGTTTTTCTTTTTAAAACTGAAAGCCGAGGCAGTAAGACTCTTTCAAATCTCTTTTCTTCTGGTTCAGTGTGGAGCAAATGGCAAGAGCGCGCCGCCCGGTCCATGACTCCATTTGTCAAGCGGGGGCGGCTGCGGGGGTGGGAGTGAGGGGGAGGGGATTGGTGAGGAGGGAGGGGTGGGGCTGACGTGAAATGAATAGAAGCGGACCGGGCCCCGCGGCGGCAGTGGCGACGTTATGCTGGTGGCAGCGGACGGCGACGGCGGTGCTCGCCCGCGGGAGGGTCGGATATTAAATTTTACCTGCCGCGCCAGATGTGACACAGAAGGTTTGTCACGGTCGAGGAGAGGATGCGCTCGTCTCGCTCGCGAACTTTTCGAGCGATTTGGACGAGACGCCGCTCCCCCCTCCCCGCCCACTCACTGCCGTCGCGTCGCTTGGGAGTTCCGATATTGGCGCAGGAAGAAGCGAACACGCGGTGCAGGAAGGACAGGAAGCTTCTGCCATTGTGCTACTGTCACCACTTCCTCACCAGGTTTTGAAGTACTTCCTAACAAATTTATATTAATTCATTAATATATGTTTCAAGGAGCGTCTCTCAAGAGCATTTAACTATAAACTGATCTTTATTAAAGCGCAACATGCTTGCATTAATGTGTGTGAGTCAAGTTTTCTATAGCCGAGGTACCTAAACGACTAAATTAGGTAATTAACAGTATTCGGAAAAAACCTATCTAGTTTTAACTTGCGCCTGTTATTTCGTTGTTGCAGATGTTTAAAAATAGTATACTTTACAATAAAAAAACACCTATCGCATCAGGCAAAAAATTAAACATTTTTTTAAAACAAAATACCTTAAGTTGTCATCTTAGTAACGTTTTCATACAGATCTTCAACACAATGGCTTGAGAGACTTTTAGCCTCAGGTTTGCCTAACTGCTTCGAGAATACTTTAATGGCATATTTTGCTTAGCGGAAATCTTTAAATATTTTAATTGAAATATATTTTTGTTCATTTCATGTATGTAATGGTGAAATATTCTGAAGAAAGAAAAGCCTTGTTGGAATTATGAACATCGTTGCTAAAAGGTGTTTCTCAGAATGACGCTATTTTGACACATTCCAGATTCTATTGGGTCATTTTCTATTCATAATTCTAATTTTGGCTCCGACTTTTTAAAAAATATTATAATATAAATTAGTTATTAAAAATATTTTAAATGTAGGTCAATTACCGTCTTCGGAGAGTACTGAAAGTTAGCATAGGAGATTTACATTGCGTTGGCACAGAAGATTTACATTAATTAATACACTTTTGTTAGGTTTTTATATGGTTTGTTCCCCCTACACTTCCTCCGTGCTTTCGATTTTTGGGATTCTGGAGAAAAACTAGTCGTGTCTGCTTCTCTTGTCTCAAATGTTCGCGCACTGGTACAACGTCGGGAGGTCAACCAATGCCAACATCGATTTCAGACTGAGGTGGGTGACCTGAAAAATGTCGTGGCACTAATAAATCAAATGACCTATTTCTCTGATAGCTCCTTCGTTGAATAGAAGACTGCTTAAAACGGTGACTTCTTAAAGATATTGCAGATCGGTTTGTTACTTTCAAGTTTCTCAGCTAGATCGTTCCTCTTCAGCCTCGCCTAGTACTTCAGGCTCATGCTCGATATTGTCCCCCCCCCCCAAGGGACTTACATCTAGTAAGTACGTGTTTGGCAAACATGAGACCCCGAGCTGAGTCTGACATTACTTGTGCTGGGCTCCTTCCTTTCTCTTTCCTGACCTTCCTTGGTCACCTCTTGTTCTTTTCGATCCCGACGCCATTAGGGCTAGGGTATCTTTCATTTACTTCTTTCTTCTTCTTCTTCTTCTTCTTCAAAAAAGAGATATGTTGATATTTGAGTTTTGAGTTTTAATTCAGGGTTTTTTTTAGTGGGTATGGCTGAGTCATTCGGCGAGTCTGACACGCGGGGAGAGTCATGTTGGCTCTCCCTAGTGCGTAACTGCATTTTCCCTACCTGTACAAGTTTCTAGGGCTCCAACCTCGATGTCGCCAAGTTTATGAAGCCCCACACACACAAAAAAAAAGATATTGTCAACGTGTTCTAACGTAGGGTGGAGCTATCGATGTATTTTTGTTCACCATTTTCATTAATCAGCTCTAGTCATTATAAACTATAAACAATGGATCATCAAACCCAAAACCCCCCAAAACTTTAATCAAATATGAACTTTCGTTCAGTATCTTTTTCTTTTAGACTACCATGCCTCAATAAGACAACCCGTATTACGTGTTATGAAGGAAAAATAAAAAAAGTGAAAAGGACTCACTAATTCAGGGAATGAGGTGTCACGTTGTAAATTATATCTTTCTTGGGTAAATCCTATCATTATCAAGTAAAATACATTTCTCAACTAAACGCAGAACCTTAGAATGTGGGTGCATTTTTTGTAGAAGATTTATATTTTATTATCAAGTAAAATACATTTCTCAACTAAACGCAGAACCTTAGAATGTGGGTGCAAATTTTTTTTTTTTTGGTAGAAGATTTATATTTTACATTACATTACATTTTTTTTTACATTCGTATATTTGAACTCGTATTCGATGTTAACTCATTTCTTGGAACCTGAGAACAAAGCGGATAAGAAGTAACACCAAACGCCAACCATTGAATTCGGGAGCCTACGATGCACGGTATACCCTTCGTTTCAAAACATTTGCTTCTCGTACAAAACACGGTGTCACGTTCGCCATATTCGTTTTATTTTTTCTCCTCCTCCATCGCAGTGTATTTCTGGGAAGTGGTTATGTAAGGCGCAAACACGCACAATCCGGCATCACGAACAAGCTCTTTTCTCAACTCGTTACGTCGCGCCGCGTTCAAATTATGCCGTCGTGTAGGTGAGTTCTCCTTCGCAATCTTATCGGTGTGTTGTGTGTAAGTAGGGTGAGGGGAAATGGTGATAAAGGGTCGTTCTCTATATGTTCCCTTCGGCTTTAGACAATGACTACCTACACGAATAGTGCAGACGTTTAAAAACTGAAACTGTACATGCGAATGAAAGATGTTTTGGTCCGACCTATTTATTTATTTTTTGTATGATACACTCGTTCAACGTAACCCTGTACTTCAACAATTACTACCAGGGATTCCCACAAAAAAAACAGGGATGTTCATGTTTTTTCTATAAATAATTCGTCACAATTCCCCATCCCCGTCTGTTAATTCGTTTCTTACTCGTTCTGCCTCTTTTAGCAACTTGTCTCAGTTTCATCTTCTATGTTTCACGTTTCATTCTATGCCTCGTTCCGTATTGATACAATTAGTGTTTCGTAGTCTATTCATCCTGTGTAATTTCTTCCTCTCTAAATAAAATTTTCCATACCTGTACAAAAATTTTAGGGCTCTAATGATCTCGATGTCGACGAGCCGTAAAGCCCCGATAAAAAAATTCTAATTATTCACGTCATATTATCCTCTAGTCAAAGTTTGGGAGATGACAGGATCGAGGTTTGTCAGACTTTCAAGGCCGGGTTTTGGTTGACTCGGAGGTTTCGGCGACCGGAGTCGTATGATTCTGGGCTATCCGGTTTGCGTCGCGTCTGTTGCCGTGGCTTGTCGTTTCGACTTCCTCCGAACTTTTGGATGTGACATCCTAATCTTAAAGGCTCCTTCTTCTGAATTTGTATCCTACTTCCATTCGTCGAGTACTCACATCCGTAATATTTTCAACGAAACATTTCAGTATTTGTTGCATCCAAGAAGTATCGTTCTGTCGGACGACGCGTTTAAATATTTCTATTTTTATTGCTCCATAGCAGCGCGTGGCGACGGAAAACAGGTATTGAAATATACTCCATGACGATTTACACTTCGAGTTGGAAGGCGGTGGTCTGCGTGCACCGTGTCCATACCCCACCCACCCTCCCTGTCTCAGGCAAGTTCTGGCGGCGCTGGCGTGCACCACGCGACGCCCGGGGGCCGAGGCTGCTCATGGTACGAGGGGGCGGTCATGGAGGCGTCACCGGCTGGAGGAACTTCGGAGGGGAGAATAATAAATAAGGAAGCATGGGAAGAGTTTTCTCAGCGCTGATGCGGGGAAGTTTACTAATAGAGGGAGGAATCTAGGAGCATCGAACAGTCTTCATTAAATATCCATTTTATAAGGAAATTTCATTCCATCATGACAGGTGTGTCATCACAAATGATGAAAATGGTGAAATGAATCTTGTTTGTTCATAGTTGATGTATTGAAAATAATTGCCTTTACGTAAAAAATAAATGTGAGTGTTGAACTCGAGACATGTGGTGTAAAACTTGAACCAAACTTTTACTTCATATTACTCTCTCGAGTTAAAAACTCTATAAAGTTAGTTATTTTTACTAGTTATTTACTAGATTTATTAGTTATTTTTACTAGGTTTTTTTTTGCATTTTAATAAACAAGAATGAAATTTATTGCTCATTTGGAATTTTATATGTATTTCGAGAGCGTAGCTAAAGTGGTCGTCCGATTTCATTAGTACATATGTAGTAGCGATTTTACATACTGGCAACGTTATGTCTTTATTAGTGGTAGGTGGAGCATGTGACTTTTAATTCTAATTAATTATACTAATGGAATTTCTATGACAGCGCGTGATGTGATTGATTGTACGACTTCAGTAGCCGGAGGTTGATGGAGAAGGCTGGGACATAAATACTGGGAATTAACCCCAGATTTTATGTTCTGTAATGCTTGGTACATTTATAGACCAATGACTTGTGACGTTTCTTCCGCATTCATACAACGTTCGACTCGTGTTTGGAATCATAAGGTATTATGGTATTGTCTAAACGTCATAGCATCATGTCATGAGAAAAGAGAAAAAAAATTTCATAATGTTTGTAATAAGTAATATAAATAGCTAAAAAAACATCGAAGCGTAGGAACACAAAAGAGTACAATAACCTTGGGAATACTTTACACATCAAAATAAATAAATAAATAAATGTACATCAAAATGCAATTAGGCTCTATAGTATTTTGTGATTAAATTAAATCCCGCAATTTGATGGTAATTGTATGAAAACACCAATGATATTGGTTGGTGCAAAGTTTTATGCCTGTGATCGCTAATAGCTCTTCATTCCACTGTTCTCCATATGAGAATTTCATCCAACACAGTCATGAAATTTGAACAAAAATAATGGAATACAAGTGATTAACACTTCGCCGATTTCCACAAATTTAAGTGATATTCGAATAAATATTAATAGTCACAAAAGCGATTATTTGGTGTAAAAATATATTCGTTAGTTACACAAGAAACTACGACCCGAGGTAATATTCGTTCCACACGCTCGATACAGAAAGTACTGCCAAACACAACTTGATGTACACGATCCTTATTGAAGATGGAAAAGTAAAAGCATTGGGATGTCTGTTCAGTGTACTGAAAACCAGCGTGGCGGGATGTCAAAGAGCGTTTAGAAAAACCGACTAGATTGGGTGGACAAAATCACTTTTTCAAAATTCGTGAAAGGAAACAAAAAACAGTCGTAGGAAAACACTCGTTTCTCAATAGATCAATCAGGGACAGGAACAATTTACCTGCGGATGTCCTGGGAGCGCCATCGGGCTCTGCGACCTCTCTTAAACGTAAAAACGCTCGAAGAAAAGGGGAGCAGACAAATTAAAAGGATTAGGCAAGTTCGGGAAGAATGGGTACGTTAGTGTAGATGGGACGCTAGTGGAGTGATAGTGGGTAGTAAAGTGAAGTGATACGAGGGAAATAAGTGATTTAGAAAAGGTGGGAAGGGAAATATGAAGTGAAGGGAAGTGCACGAAAGGGGTAAATCGGGTGAAATAAATACGTTTTTATCAATTATTTAGATATTTCAGGGTAAAATGTTTTTATATTTAATACTTTAATATTAGTTGAATCGTAGTTTAATGATTTATTTAACGATTTTTTAATTCAGTGCTCTGTGATATGCATTTTTGTATTGTATTTGCTTATACTCTGCCACCGGGTAAGATCTGCCCATTTGCAGTAAATAAATATTATTATTGGCTACACTAAGTACAAGCTGTGTGCCAGAATCTAGTTAGACTGACAATTAATAAATTAATATCTTGTTGTCAAGAGAGGAGATACGAACGGCCTATGAATGAATGAATGAATGAATGAAGTAATAAACGCAGTGAGTTCCCATACATGTTTCCCCCCCTTCGGTTACATTTTCTCATAGTATAGGTACTTGCTTTAGAATATAAATGTCTCCCTCACAGCTACTCTGTGTCGAGAATCATATCTACTTCCCGCGTCACATTATCCTATTGCAAATGGTTACGAGGGGTAGTGTAGTTGGTTTTGAAACGGGCGGTGGTGGTGGGGGGGGGTGCAAGTCGGCCGTGAAGGGACAGGGCGTCGTCCCGCTATCTGGCCCGCCATTGGCTGGGTCACCTGTCAATCACCTGTTCTCAGTGTCGGCGGCATCCTCCATCTCTTCGTACCACTGCGGCCACCCGGGACTGCAGCCACGTGTATTCTAACATCCATTTTCAATCAATCGATTAATTTTTAAAAAAAGCTACTTTTCATGAAAGAGGCGTTTTGAAATCTTTCTTTGTTTTTGAATTTATAATGTTTTAGGAAACTTTCGCATCTCTCTTACGTCTTTTCATGTTTGGACTTATGGTATTTCAGGAGGGTTTTTAGTGGGTATGGTCGAGTGATTCGGCGAGTCCCACACGCGGGGAGAGTCACGTTGGCGCTCCTTAGTGCGTAACAGCATTTTCCCTACCTGTACAAATATGTTAGGGCTCTAATGACCTCGATGTCGGCAGCCGTAAAGCCCCAATAAAAAATATATGGAAGAGTCGTAGTTAATTTTATTTCTTATTGTGACAAGGAATATTGGGAACTATAGGTGTCAGATTTCACTTCTCTTTTTAAACTTTTTTTTTGTAAATTTTCGTGAATTCTTCTTCCCTCCTTAAACTTATTTCGTATGAAAATTAATAACAAAACATTTCATTACATTTAATATAAATGAAAGACTGCAGACGGTTCCCGTGATGTGATCGGAGCGTATAGATTCATCGCGGTATCCCAAGACAACTCCCTGGACCCTGTGCGGCGATCAAAATCACGATTGGGAAAATACTTCGAGTTAACGAACTGCTGCCTAAGGAGTGGTGAACTGGTAGAATTAAAAAAATTGCTAAACAATTTCTTGGCAATATGGAAGATAATTATGTTGGAGTAGGCTACATACCGTCTAGCCTTGTTTTCTCCCATCGATTAATGGAGAAAAAATAACATTAACAAATCGTTAAAAAATATTTATGGCAAAAGTGCTAAAAAAATCGACTTTCTTGTAAATTTCTTTTGTATCATTTTGTCAAATGGTAGTATAGTTTTATAAACTCTTCATTAGCTACCACCAATTGAAAATACAAATGTTTCAGCCGAGAATCATTAAAAAGAAATGAAAAAAATTCAAAAACTCAGTCGCCCCTCACAGGTTGGAAACAACTATTTCAACGTACCCATTTGTCAGAGAAAATATTTCATCTTTATCGCTCAACATAGGTAATTTCATGATTTCCTGGAAATAATAATTATATTAAAAATGAGAGTTCGACGTGATTTTTTAAAAGAAATAATAAAATTTAAAAGAAATAAGTTTATATGAAACTGATTTATATATTTAACATTATTCTCGTCGACTATCATGTTCCTATGCAAATATTTAGAACGAACTTAGAATTTTTTAAATTTACGCTCCAGTTTTGACAGTTGCTATCTGTCATGTTTTTGTAGTACTTAAATAAATGAATTTTATCTTGATAAAAATAAAAATAAACTAACTACATTTACAAATGGCCACAGGCAAGTGATCTAAAAATTATAATTGTTTATATTGATATTGTTTTGATGATCTGTTTTCGAATTATTTGGTTGTCTGTACAATTGTCTTTTATTACATGTAATAAGTTGTTGTTTTTTATTACAAAGATGAAATTTGTTTATGTACTACAATCAGCAGATGATGACAAAACGCAGCTGGCAAAATGTCGTGAGCTTTCATAAAAAATTATTTTACTTAAAAAGTCGTTCTTAATATTTAAATCAATATACCTGCCGTGGATCTTATTAATCAGGAGGAAGCGTTACGTTGCGTTCCGAGCATTGAAGGCTCCTTGTCGTTGAACATATTTGCCAAACACGAAAATGTGGATATGTTTACTCGAAAGTAATCCAACAACTGTCAGTATTCTCGCATAATCCGAAGTGCATGACACACTACCCTTCTTTCTTTGAATTCATCACGGTGTCAGTGATAGTCGTCAGGAATGGGAATAGGGGTGGTAATGATACTTTAAATGCAACCCAGGTTGGTTTGCCGTATGCGGGCAAAATGTTCAATGACAGCACCTACGTCTTATCCGGTATCCGAACTTACAAACCGACCTTCGGGAAGAATAAACTCCAATACAGAGAGTTACCGGATCGAGATTTTTCCTAAGCACTGAAGCTAAGTGTTACTTCCAAGAAATATTTTCACGTTATTTTTTTTCAGCTATCTCTGAATGCCTTACCGATCTAATCGATGGAGTTTTCTTATAATGACGATAAAAATAGATTTAAAACAAATAATCCGGCAAACTGTAGACTGATTTTGTTTGACGGTCTTCTTTTAAAGGTGACAATCGATTCGACCCAGCGGTCAGTTTTAAAAATTGCGTTGCTTCTTGAGGAGATGGACTAAACCCCATTTCTCTGGCTAAACTTTTTGCAAGTTTGCTTCAATGCAACTTAATTTTAACATCGTCCACTGTATCCAAATACATTATTTCTAGTATTTGGTACCATTATCATTCCCTATGAAATCATATTTCATTGCCTTTTGTATTTTATTTGTGTAAATAATGGATACATAACATTGCAGTAAACGACATATTTCTTTTTATTAAATGACGTGTTTCCTTTTGTCAAAATAATTGTTTGAAATCTTCACGTATAGGTTTTGATTTATTATAACATACTGATTTTTTGGTAAACTTGCGGACAACGAGGTTGCAACCGGCTTCATAGTATGTATCATTTATTGTAGCAGAGGAGATGGAAAAATACTACATGTATCTTTGTGCCGTATTCTAGGGAGGTATGTGACAAGTGATTGAAGCAACTTTCACGAAGTCGTACCAGAGGGACCATTGCATGCGGTATATTACGTAACAAAACTTCCAGTTGAGTTTTTAAGCTAGCCGATATAGGTGTATTCATTGCAATTATTATAAAATATATACCAGATATCAATCCTACTCTAAGAGAGTTTAATTCCATCTTACAATTTCAAGCTGAGAAATAATGAACTGCGTAACTACTACACATAATATGTTCTACTTAATTTAAGGAACCATGTTTGTTGTTGACACGCTGACCTAATGATTACATGATCAGTGGTTCGCGATCCAGCGTCGAGTTTTCAAAAAATGTCATCATGCAAATGTCTTGGGAATATTTCGTACGAAATCGATTGTTTTATTGACTAAGTTTCGTTTCATCCCAACTTCTTGTAGAAGATTCTCACTTTATGTCCCCCTCTTGTAGTGATTTTGAAATCTCGTACTGATTTCTTGTAAACTGTAAGGCGATATCAAAAACGGAGTCTTGAAATGGTTTTAAAATCATGCAAATAGTACAGTATAGACTAATGCGATTAGTTTCAATGTACACTTAGTTGGAATGTATTAGTTTTAAATAAACTGATAAAATTTAATTTTTATTACTTATTCATTCATGTTCGGCAAGATATTTTGATGGCCCGTGTTCCAAAATTCCGATTGTAAATATTGTTTTTGCATATCACTGGTAAGTCGCTCAGTTTAAGTCCGAGAGCAACAGCCAATGATAATTTTCTTATGCTCACTAAAATTGGATATTAGGTATCTAATACATCGAATTATAAATTATTTGCATGCCATTTTAATTTTTAATATTTCAAATTTTATATATAAATAAATAAAGAATTGCATGTATAAATTAAATATTTCCGCGGTATAATTGTTATTAAAATATCGGAGTACGCTTTAACGAAAATAAATAAATAAATAAATTGTTTGTAAAGAAAAAGCTGATCGTGTAATCCAATCATACGACGCAGACGTGCGAACTGAGTATATTGCTCTTCAGACACCAAAAACCGCTAAAAGACACATGAGGGAGAAAAAACAGACATCAGAAAATGCATGAGTATTTTCATAAAGACTTGAGATGTATCATTTCGTGTTCGGTTTATATTGAATTGTTTGCTTCCGAGCTTCAGGGAAATCTGAGATAGAACTGATATGCATAGAACAATTTTCAGTAATTTAATCTAAAATTATCCGTGATAAATACATAAATACATTATCAAAAAAGAGAAAGCGACTTGAAGTGTAGCAACTGCGCCTTAAGTTTAAATCTAAAAGATGTGAATCAGCTTGTGTGTAATTGACTACACAGATGTGTTGGATATTAAACCGATTTTGATACGCCGTTTTAGATTACTCGAGGAATGTGACCTTTGGTGCAGTATTTGATCTTTAGTCGTATGTCATTACTGAAATCCATCAATAAATCGGGACTACTCCCACGAGTTCTCGAAGATTTTAGATTTAAATCCTTCTTTCGTTTTCCTTTTCCTTAAATTTACCTTTTTTTCTCTAATTGACATCTTTCTTAGTTTTCGGACTTGATAATGTTTTAGGAAACTGTCGCACATCTTTTCCCGTCTTTCTATGTTTGGACTTGTGGTATTTCAGGAGGGTTTTTAGTGGGTATGGTCGAGTCATTCGGCGAGTCCCACACGCAGAGGGGAGTCATGGTGGCTCTCCTCAGTGCGTAACAGCATTTTCCCTACCTGTACAAAAATGTTAGGGCTTTAATGACCTCGATGACGGCGAGCAGTAAAACCCCAATAAACGAGATATTAAACCAGTGATAATATATCGTCGAGAAAATCCATATTCCCATTCCACTTTTACAAATAAGTAAAGTAGAGTGGAGATGTTTAAATCCTTTGGATTTGTTACATGTGTAAACTTTACAATTCTATTGTGAATTTATGTTAAACGGATTTTCTGTTCTTAGTTTTTGTCGCGTGTATAAAAATCTTCCTCATTCCATTTAAAGATGGTTAAGAATAATGCTTTCACACATAGAAACAGCGCGTTAGATGCGTAGCAGCACTTTTCCACCAAAAAGAAACGATACTTTAAAAAATAACATAATAATGATAAAACAAAACTAGTAATTCAATCCTTGTTTTCACGACGTTAATCTTTGTGATAGGGTCTTTGTTGGAAGGCACGGAACCTATCGGGACCTAGAACGGGTTTGTTTCCAGCACCAAGCAATTCTTGTCTGTATATACCGATTCAGATATTCATATATTTTGAAATATTTACGTTCATTGATTAATAGTTTTTATTAAATAATTTTCATTGAAAATAAATAAATAAAACGAAATTATTGTTGAACATATTAAATTCTTGACACATTATTTTATTTCAATTTATGTAAAGAATATTAGGTAAACAATAAACAAACTCAATCTTTCTCGTTTTGATCTTCAAATTTTAATGGTCCAATATGTTTTCCTTTTCGCTTAATAAATAAAGTTAGGATAATATATGATTATGGCATTTCACAAATTTCTAATCCTAACGTCCGGAATCTGAACAGTAAGTTTTCCATTCGGTTTGAGGCTCCTAAGTAGTTTGAAATCTGAGTTACGCTACCGACCCAGAAGAATAAGAATTTTTAATGGGATCTTTTCGAGTTCTTGGTGTAGAACAGCACTGTCCAACTATCGCCCGCGAACTATTTTTGCACTCCGCGAGTAATAATACATTTTACATCAAATTTTTATTAATCGTTGGGGGTATAACTTTGCGTTATATATCTATGTTGTCAGAATTAATGTTTGACGTGGCATATCCGGTGAAAAAAAATATATAGAAAATTGTGTTCGGACTTACCCGATGATTTAAGCATTAGAATATAAAGTTTTTATTTTTTAATAGTATATTTCTTTATGTAAGAAAAAATAATATATTTAATTTTTGTCAGCTTAAAATTCTGTAAAGCTGTTGATGAGAATCAGTATATCAGGTACAAATAAATACATAAGCACCACCTTAGTTTAATTTTTGTATTTGTAAATGGGAAATGTAGCGTGCTATTGAAGCTTATCTACATGGAGTGATAGGAGGTAGGAGTTGGGCGGTAGGGCTATTGTTAGTAGGTGGGCCTCTTAGCTGGGTTTACGAACAACTTGACCCACGTGGAGGGGTTAGTAGAAGTAGTTAGTAATTGTTAGAGTTATTGATACTAGGAGGAGCTGGATAGAGGAAGGAAGATTTGTTTTTAGTAGTCACAGCTATATGATCTTGGACAATAATGTGAAAGGCTACAAATTTTCTGGCCTCATCGGGAATCGAACCCGGGATGACTTGGTTATGACACTACCACCTGAACCACCGGTGGAGCTATTGGTTTAATTCGTCGTGCTTCCTTTTGACAAACCCCATCCCGTGCCGGCCAGATCTATCGAAAGTGTTTAGAAAATAGTCCACGGGCTATGTTGGACTGAGCTGGTCTAGAATGAAACCCTGAGTTCGGCTTCCGAGACATGCCATGGTCCAAAGCTTCTTCCCAGATAGACCACGTGGGCAGGAGATGCCGTGGTGATCATAAGAAGAAGAAGAAGGAGGGAGAGAGAGCGAGATGTCGTCGGTGTTGGTCGTAGTCCGTCCGGAAGCGGGCTTCGGAGCGACGGCAGCGCTGCCGGAAGTAGCGATAAGGCGCGGCCGGACGGGGAAGCTCTGCGGTGCAGGGTGGTAGCGGAGGAGGCAGACGTCACCGTCGCGATACCCACCCCCCTCCCCCACACAACCTCACCTCCCCCCTTCCCCTCGCTCCCCGCGGATCGGAAACTCGTTAGCGGTGCGGAGGCGTATTGACCCGCGCCTCTGTTTCTTGGGGGAAAGTTGGGAGCACTGCGTCGCGAAGCTGCCAGCACCGACGGAGAGCTCGCGGACGCATCCCGAGGAACCACTCGAATCGGGATATATGGTATGCTAACATCTCAGAATTTTCGGGTATTTTTCATTAGGGTGTCTGTAAAAAATATATTCTTTGATGGTGCGTCACCTACTAACTGACTGCAGAAAACACGGAGAAATATCGACCTGTCTGCTTAGTTACCAACAATTCTCGGAAATGAAACGGATCATTATAGTAAATTTCTGAAATTCATAAATAGATCGGGTCTCCTCCCACAAGTTCACTGGAACATTTAAATTCCTACCCCTCTTTCCTTTTCCTTTTCTGCTTTACTACCACACTTCCTTTCCCTTTCTTTGTAACGTTCAGAATTTAGCATTAAAAAAAAAAATGATATATTGATCAACTGTTGTCTGTCCTTTCCTATTGTCTTTATGTTTAGATATGCGAGGGCTCTAATGACCTAGTTATTTGCGAGTCCTAAAGTCCCAATAATATTAATAATGTTATTTTATAATAATATAAATTTAACATTTTCGTGCTCTCTCAATTTTGATCAGTTCAGAGAGCGACAACAACGAGCAGCGAATATTTGAAGCCTCTTTGGAACCGTGACACGCGAGAATAATCTTCAGTGACTCCAAATGCGGTAGGATACTTTGCTTTTAGCATTCTGTAGCGACCAGTGGGGGGTGGCACGAAGATGTTGACTTTTGAACGATCTCCCCAATGTACATAAATTAGTCTACACCCGATATGATTAAAGCAAAAGTATTTTTTTTAAAGTTTTACGAAATTAAACGCTAATGATCATAAAGCCAGAGAATTTCGATAAGATTGGTAATGTTTCCTATAAATCTATCACGATTACATGTATTTGAAGCGCGTGCAGATCTTTCTTTGCGAAATTGATCATTAAGTTATTAACTTGGCGTGGTAATCATATTATGCAATGATATTCCCGTGTTTCTATCCGTGCTTTTTACTTTGTACAAGAACGCAGTTGAAATGTGACTTAGAACAAGGTGTGAATGGTATTTATTACAGTTATTGTTCCAGTCGTGTGAGAAAACTTGTAAACTTACTTCGATCTGGTTAGAACACAATTGTCCTGATAAGAAAGGAGATTTTGTCTACCCGTGTTTTTATTTTTCCAAATGAACTCCAATTCGCTCATTGACAAGAAATGTTTGTGCTCTTTTATTAATTTTCATTTCTTGAGAGTACATGTCTCTTTTCTTTCCTGATTGGAGCAATTTTCTTTCAATACTTATTAGATTACATTAACCAACAATAAATTAAGAAAGATAAGTTATCAAAGAGCTCAAAATTTCATATTCAGAAAAAATATTTCTCGTTTATTTCCAGGACTTTTGGCGAGCCCTGAAGTCCGAATTTAAAAAAAGAGAAGACTTTTAACATTAGTAATACAGACTAAAAATTTTATTCCCAAATATTTACGCATTATGAATTTTTGTATTTATTCCTGCAATTTCTGATGTACGTATTCAAGCTGGATATTGTGTATCTGTCGAAAAATATTTTCCAGTTCTAATCAAATGCGTTATACTCTTGTCTGTCCGGGAATAATCGCTTCTCAGTAAACAAAGTCAACGGATTGAAGAGTCATATTCGAATCCCGGTGAGGTCAAGGGGTGTTTGTACTCGTATGAACGTCCAGACTGACTCACGGGCCTTCCTAACATGCCTCTTAATAAGGATCAGGTTGTCACAGGATGAAAGTAGCTGGATGTAAGCACTGTATCTTTGTAAGGAGTTCTGTTCTTCACGAATCCCGTCGGATCGTTTTTTGTAAAAATTAATTCATTGTTCATATAAAAAAACTGTACAATGAAACAGGCACCCCATAGTACATAAAACATATACAAATTTAAGAAAATAATTTTTTATAATTAAAGAAATATAAAAATTTAAGAAAATATTTGGAACATAAGAATTTTGATAAATGTATTACAAAATATTGTATTTTTTCGTACAATAAATAAAATTTATTAGAATGTATAAAACGAAATATGTTTAAAAGATCATAAAAAATTATTACTATAATTTTTTTATCGAATGGAATATATTTTTAAAGTATAATAAATTGTGTAATAAAAGATATACCTACAAATCTGTTTGATATAATTAAACATAAACTTCCGACTTTGCGATACAAATGTTACATTTTAACTTATGAATCCCGTAAGTGACTAAAGCACTTTGTTCATCAAAGGAAGGAAATTCTAATGAAAAATACGCAATAATAAAAAGCATTGCCAAGAACAAACAGCAATCGAATGATTAAATCGCATGCATTTATTTGTATGTTTGACGAATATTGCTGACGCAAGCTTCAATAGATTTTCTTATGAAATATGATTTATAAGTAAATTTGTACTGTAAGAGAGCTCATGTATCTTGCAAAGAAAACAGCTTGGTTAATTAATTTAAATTCCCGTTCGCACCTTACACGTTTCTTGCAAACTTAACATGTAAGCGATAAACACTGTATACACAAACGAAATGCGCTCTATAAGGAGAAATTTAAATGTCTCAAAATATTCGCGAAAAGGATTTTTTTAAAGGTTCATTTTCATGTTTCACAGTGATTCCAGTTATCATGTGTAACGACTACGTACTACGTTTATGATATCCATAAACGCAAACCCGGACCCAGACATCTACGAATCGTATTAAGTTGCATTTGGAATAGAGACGTACCTACCAAAATTTCGCACCGTCACCATTTTATAGATGCACCTGCTCTTCAAAAACTCATTGGCCGTATTTCTGTGTTTCTAAAAGTTTGTCTGTGACCATGAAAATGTTTTGCAGCTCACAGTGTCTTTCTGTGAGCTTCAAGTGTGCTCAACGTTCGTGCTGTATGATTACGTAAAATAAAAGAGTCACTAAATGTTCATTGTACGTATATATTACAAGAAATCGATATGCATATGCAGTGGTAAGATAAATATAAAAAAACTAAATTATTTTGTATATCTGTACTTTTCTGTAATGCGGGGTTTCCAATTCACATTTGTTTCGTTCAAACTGAAAATAAAATTGTGAGGTAAACTTTGTTCTCTTCCAAACTATTATACTCTTATTTTAGAAAAGAAGCTATGAAAATAATGTTGACTCATATTTTTGTACCCCCCAGGGGACTTACATCGAGTAAGTACGTGTTTGGCGAACACGGGGCCCCGAGCTGAGTCTGGCATTACTTCCACTTACTTGTGCCATGCTCCTTCCTTTCTCTTTCCTGATCTCCCTTGGTCACCTCTTGTTCTTTTCGATCCCGACGCCATTAGGGCTAGGGTATCTTTCATTTTCCTACCTCGCCCCAGGGGACTAACATCTAGTAAGTACGTGTTTGGCAAACACGGGGCCCCGAGCTGAGTCTGGCATTGCT
>NNCF01128725.1:347714-378536 GCA_002313205.1 Laupala kohalensis
AAAACATATTTTTGTGGAACGTGAATTTATGCGGGAAAAGAAAATTCTTGGGTTTTGATGATTTAGAACGTCATAATAGACTGGGCCTTGATCAAAACCATGACATACGCTGTATCTTCATGGATGAATTCATTAAGAATTACTGGATATTTTTTGCATTTACGATTTTTTCAGGATTCTTATGTATTCACGAGATCTTCAGAAATAACTCGCGAATCCATTGCTTTGTGAAGTATTGCGACCTCCACACAGTGCCTGTGTCCCCGGGCGTAGTATTTGAGTGACTTCCGTTTCTTCGGGTGTTGTAAGCAATTTTTCAATTCAAAGGGGCTTTAGAAGACATTTTTCATCTTCATATACTAACAAACAATTGCCAAGAATATTGGCGGGGCTGAGGGTCCATACGCGTATGTTGAAGTTCGAGGATGCTGTGGGCTGTACATAATGCACCCTGATATTTACTCTCAACGAATGTTCTACTTGCTTATTGCTAGGCATTTACGTTTTACGAGAAAAAATGTAACTAGGCGAATATATATAACATGTATATCATTAAATGTAAGCATACAAGTAGAAGTAAGCATTCTCTCACTTCGTTGGCGTTTTTAAGTTTGTTGTACACGGTGTTCCAGAGTAACTTTGAGTACGATAAAATTGCTATTATGGGACTAATTAACCTAAAATTAGTTTGAATATTTATAATTAATATAGTGTTCTACTATAAAAATAACATGTGTTAGCGTGCTCAAAATACCGTGGTATGGTTTCCTTCATGCAAACAAGAATGTGTTTGAAATCTTTGAACTGATCTGAGCAGCATTAACTAGGAATTTTGACGTCAGATCTAAAGAATTCTGTGAGGGGCGCGGTACACCGAGACGTTTGAAAAGTGCTTATCAATAATGAGAAGGAAATCATTTCTGCTTTTGATTGTGTTTATAGAAAACACATGAAATGAAAGGACGCCATGTTATTGAATACATAGTTTTGTGAATGTACGTAAACCATCGTCTTTTTAGTAGGGCTTTACGACTCACCGACATCGATGTCATTAGGGCCCTAACATTTTTGTACAGATAGAGAAAATGCTGTTACGCACTAAGGAGAGCCAATTTGACTCTCCCCGCCTGTGCGACACGCCGAATGACTCGACCATAGCCACTAAAAGCCCTCCTGAAATATCGTATATCCAAATATAGGAAAAGAGTTTTCTAAAATGTTATAAAACCAAAGACAAAGAAAGATGTAATTTTAGAGCCAAAATGTAAATTTAAAGAAATGTAAAAAGAAAGAAGGATGCAAATCCAAACCGTCCGGAGAACTTGAAAGTAAAATCCTCAGTAGCTTCTTATCATCGTTGTTATTAGTATCAACACAATGTTTGTTGTGAAGTTGTAAAACGGGTAGCTAGTCTTACGCGAGAAGCTGGAAATAAAATTTCGTGAAAATAATAAATTTCCTTGTTAGGTGAAATGTTTGGATGATATCCCAT
Source organism: Laupala kohalensis (assembly GCA_002313205.1). Taxonomy (NCBI): domain Eukaryota; kingdom Metazoa; phylum Arthropoda; class Insecta; order Orthoptera; family Trigonidiidae; genus Laupala; species Laupala kohalensis. The sequence continues at coordinate 349,207 of NNCF01128725.1, forward strand.
TTCTTGTTGTGTATAGCTGGTTAATAGCAATGCAAGATACTCTTTTGGTGTTTTGGAAATGACAGTTGCAGAAATACAACTACAACTACAAAGGTAATACAACAACTTCTAATTGTTTCCGTTGTATTATCATTATTATAATTATTCTATTATTTTTGGTATTAATATTATAATTATTCGTTTGGCTGAATGGTTGGAGAGACCACGACTCAACGTTTCATTGCTGATTTACCTGCCATGCAGTCAGTAGTGGACCCCCCAGGGGGCTTACATCTAGTAAGTACGTGTTTGGCGAACACGGGGCCCCGAGCTGAGTCTGGCATTACTTCCACTTACTTGTGCCATGCTCCTTCCTTTCTCTTTTCTGACCTCCCTTGGTCACCTCTTGTTCTTTTCGATCCCGACGCCATTAGGGCTAGGGTATCTTTCATTTTCCTGCCTCGCCCCAGGGGACTAACATCTAGTAAGTACGTGTTTGGCAAACACGGGGCCCCGAGCTGAGTCTGGCATTGCTTCCACTTGCTTGTGCCATGCTCCTTCCTTTCTCTTTTCTGACCTTCCTTGGTCACCTCTTGTTCTTTTCGATCCCGACGCTACTAGGTTGCGAGGGCTAGGGTATCGTTCATTTTCCTCTTTCCTCTTCTTCTTTTTTTTTTTTAATGTTATTTAGTAAAGTCGTGAGATATAATGGGATTTGAGTTTTGAGTTGTAATTCAGGAGGGTTTTTAGTGGGTATGGCTGAGTCATTCGGCGAGTCCCACACGCGGGGAGAGTCATGTTGGCTCTCCCTAGTGCGTAACTGCATTTTCCCTTCCTGTACAAGTTTTAAGGGCTCTAATGACCTTTGATGTTGACGAGCCCTAAAGCCCCACAAAAAAAAAAAAAAAAAAATCAGTAGTGGATTTATGGGGTGGGGGCTATAGTCGTCGTCCCAATTGGACCCGAACTCTCAACGGATAAAGGCAAACTTTGCCATATCTGGTTACTATTTAATATTGTTAATTTTTTATTATATATTTGATGAGTTGTGTTGTAGCACCATTGTAGCACCATTAAAATTTGTGTTGTAACACCATGATTTTCAAAAAAAAATCTCCCCAGCTCCTTCCCCGGTTACTCCTCCCTGATTCCTCGTTGTTAACGCCATTTTGATTTGTCTTAGTGACCCTACCCTCCTAGAAGTTTGTAAATCTGACGTTGGAATACTATGTAGATCGCAAACATTTCAATTTTTACAAATAACTTTTTAGGTGTTCTGACGTTTCTGCTACTCTGTAATACAGACATTTTTTGGGCTATAGAAAATTGAAGCTTTTCTGCATTAAGTAATAATGAATTTCAATTGTGTTGCAATATTCATCACTCAGGTTTAATACTCATCCAACGTCAATGTTCTCATACAGGAGTTTTGGTTTCCGGTTTCAAACTCATAAGATTTTGTAAAACATCAATGCGCGAGATGGAAAGAAACCCTGTATTTAGTACATACTGGTAAATGGTAAAACTTTTCTGAATTAAGTTTACATCTTATAAATAGGAAACGTTGGACGAAAATTAAAAGAAAAGTAATGAGAGAGTAATTTTATGAGATATAACTACTTTTTCTATCTAAACAAAGGCTATTAAATGAGAAGAACGCCGAATTATCTGTGTGTTTTTCAACATTTTACAAAAAACGTTTTAAATCAAAAATGTATCTATTATGAACAATGATTGAAATGTAATAGAACCTGTAAAGTGCGAACTCCATGCTGCGCTTAATCGCAGCAAGGGAGTCGTAACTTGCAGGGACATAATGGATATGACAACAGACGATCTTGTTGAAGAATGGAAGGCTGACCATGTAGTTGAGGTCAGTCAGATCATGAGGAGGGTGAATGGTGCTCTGGTGAAGACCAGTACCTTCGTCCTGACTTTTGACTGTCCCCAACTACCAAAAGACATAAAAGCTGGATGGCTTAACCTGCCGGTCCGTCCCTTTATTCCGAATCCTCTGCGCTGTTTTAAGTGTCAGAGGTTTGGACACACCACAACATCGTGTAAGGGACGTGATACTTGTGGAAAGTGCGGAAAGGACGCACACGAACCCGGCGTCTCATGCCCGGGGTCCTGCAAAGTGCATTAATTGCACAGGCAGTCACCCGGTATGGAGCAGGGAGTGTGTCGCCTTTCTCGAGGAAAAACAAGTACAGGAAATAAAAACTACGGAGAAGATCCCGTACGGTGAAGCGCGGAAGAAATACAGGGCTCTACACCCTGTATTTTCTACCAGTTACTCCACCGCAGCCAAGACTCCTGTTATTAAAAAGACCATATCCGTTCAAACCGATTTCACTGACGTGTCTACGACAACGTCGTGCACATGTCAGTGCAAATGCGGCAAGAAAAANAGTTTTGAGTTGTAATTCAGGAGGGTTTTTAGTGGGTATGGCTGAGTCATTCGGCGAGTCCCACACGCGGGGAGAGTCATGTTGGCTCTCCCTAGTGCGTAACTGCATTTTCCCTTCCTGTACAAGTTTTAAGGGCTCTAATGACCTTTGATGTTGACGAGCCCTAAAGCCCCACAAAAAAAAAAAAAAAAAAATCAGTAGTGGATTTATGGGGTGGGGGCTATAGTCGTCGTCCCAATTGGACCCGAACTCTCAACGGATAAAGGCAAACTTTGCCATATCTGGTTACTATTTAATATTGTTAATTTTTTATTATATATTTGATGAGTTGTGTTGTAGCACCATTGTAGCACCATTAAAATTTGTGTTGTAACACCATGATTTTCAAAAAAAAATCTCCCCAGCTCCTTCCCCGGTTACTCCTCCCTGATTCCTCGTTGTTAACGCCATTTTGATTTGTCTTAGTGACCCTACCCTCCTAGAAGTTTGTAAATCTGACGTTGGAATACTATGTAGATCGCAAACATTTCAATTTTTACAAATAACTTTTTAGGTGTTCTGACGTTTCTGCTACTCTGTAATACAGACATTTTTTGGGCTATAGAAAATTGAAGCTTTTCTGCATTAAGTAATAATGAATTTCAATTGTGTTGCAATATTCATCACTCAGGTTTAATACTCATCCAACGTCAATGTTCTCATACAGGAGTTTTGGTTTCCGGTTTCAAACTCATAAGATTTTGTAAAACATCAATGCGCGAGATGGAAAGAAACCCTGTATTTAGTACATACTGGTAAATGGTAAAACTTTTCTGAATTAAGTTTACATCTTATAAATAGGAAACGTTGGACGAAAATTAAAAGAAAAGTAATGAGAGAGTAATTTTATGAGATATAACTACTTTTTCTATCTAAACAAAGGCTATTAAATGAGAAGAACGCCGAATTATCTGTGTGTTTTTCAACATTTTACAAAAAACGTTTTAAATCAAAAATGTATCTATTATGAAAGAATGATTGAAATGTAATAGAACGGGAATGTGATTAACGTTTCGTCTATTACTGTTATAATTTGTAATTCTCGCGCACCTATTGCTCAATAAATGATTAATTCTTCACGCTATGAATTTGAATAATACAAAAATAATAATAATAAATTTATTGTCGAAAAAGCATTACAAACTGCGTATGAGCACATAGAGGACAATAAACTAATTTACTGTCCGGAAGCAAGCAAGGGACCATCCCATCAATTCCGATCAAGGGCCCTAAAGCAGAGGCGTATTCAAAAATTTCAGAAAAAATACCTAGATATGATAAAAAGTTAGCTACGAATTATAATACTAAAAGAATGTTAATATGTTTGTAATTTAACACACAAAAATTATTTTACTAGGACAAATTATTATCGAACTATAGATTATTTTGAGAATAGTGTTTAAGAATTGAAATAACACTAAATTCACGATTTACTATTACAATAAACATGCCCCTAGACAGAACCAAGAGAACCTGTATAAGAAATCCGCCTCTACCCGAAGGAAAATCGGAGAAAAACCCGGGCCAGGATGGGGCTACAGAATTAATGTAACAACCATGCCAAAATTGAGTACACACAAAGAAGAAAATAGTTTTTGAAATTGTTGTAAGTTATTTTAAAAGTACTACAGCAATGACATGATAAAGTAGAAGACGGATTTAACTTGTATTAAAATCAATAAATTCTTTTTCATTGTAGAAGCACTGGTGCAGGAGATAGTTTTTAACCGCGGATTTGAAGAGATTCAATTTCATAATATATTTCATATTTTTGGGCAAGAAATGAACCGTTGAAACCATGCAAGTTGCTTAAGCCCACACACGGGAAGAGTCATGTTCGTTCTCTTTAGTGCGTCCCCCCAGGGGACTTACATCTAGTAAGTACGTGTTTGGCGAACACGGGGCCCCGAACTGAGTCTGGTATTACTTCCACTTACTTGTACCGGACTCCTTCCTTTCTCTTTCCTGATCTTCATTGGTCACCTCATGTTCTTTTCGATCCCGACGCTATTAGGGCTAGAGTATCTTTCATTTTCCTCATTTTTTGTAATGTTTTGTTATATGTTTTCAGGTATGTTTTGATATATTGTAATTCAGGAGGGGTTTTAGTGAGTATGGTTGAGTCACACGGCGAGTCCCACACGCGGGGAGAGTCATGTTGGCTCTCCTTAGTGCGTAACTGCATTTTCCCTACTTGTACAGAATTTTAGGGCTCTAATGACCTCGAAATCGACGAGCCGCAAAGCCCCATAAAACAAAATCTTTAGTGCGTTACAGCATTTTTCCTACCTGTACAAAAATGTTGGGGTTCTAATGACCAAGATATCAGCGAGCCGTAAAACCCCAACCAAAAAAACTATATTGGTTTAAAGGNTTCATACCCACCAAAAATGTCTTTAATTTTTGCTCTTATCTTTAAATGTTCATTTAAGAGAATAAGAAGTGATGCTTCACCGGGAACAAGGATTCTCGTAGACTGATACTATGTTGACTGATTAGTATCGGGTAAGTAATGAGCATCAGATCGATGTTAACAATGTAATTTTCACTGCAGTTTTCACTTAGTTGTTCATTTTTGTTCTTGTTTTGATCTTAATAGGCAATATTATATTTTATGTATTTTTTTCTCTTTTTTCTCAGCGAGTGTTGTTCATGAAAATCAGCGTCTAATATCCCACAGTGGAGAACTTCAATTGGTTACATGGTTAGAACGTAAAGTGGGAGAATTAAAATGGAAGCGAATTAATGGATACGAATACTTTGTATAATTACGTGTTTTTACCCTCCCGCGTTTCGAACACTGTCATTATGAGGATTTATGGCACCAGATATAAATCCGCGAGGCCTTTTTTCTGGATTATTTGACCCATATTTGGGGTTGTTTGTAGTAAATCTCTCTACTTGTATTTTATAGGTATCCATTAAAAAAGTACTTTTGTTAAACTTTCTACGTCGTTAATTTTTCTCTCGTAATTGTGCAATTGCAATAGTTAAACAATTTATATGTTCTATTTGTCCTGTTGTCAAATCATTCAAGCAATTTTACCCTAGGTGGAACTCTGAATTTTCCTCAGTGACCCACGTCTATACAAACTGATGAAGAAGTGAGACACTTCGTCTGACATTAATTAAACAAATAATTATGTAATGGACGTCAATGTTAGTAGAATTCGTCAAACACTATTCTTCTTGTGATTTTCTTCGCAAACTCATTTTCTTGTTGAGAATCTAACGCGAAGCTGGTCTCTTATTTTGACTCGTTCCTAGGCTAGGTTACATTACCATTAAGTTCCACGGACGTTTTGTCTCGGAGATTTGCATGATCAATATCGCTGTGTCCGGATCAATTCGTTGTCCGGTTGGCGCTGTGTCCGTATCGTTTTAGAGCTCGATTTATGAATTACATGCTATATTGAAGTTGAATTTTTCTGAATCAAAAATACGGAGACATATCGTTGCATGAAAACCGACATTGCACTGCGTCGCCAAGACCATGACACAGACTACGGGAGCGTAGGAATTTAATTCCAGATTACGATTTAGTTATTAATATCGAATAATTACAAAAACGATACTTTGAGGATTGCTTTGCTAGACTCTGGCTCTAACTTTTGTAAATGTTTCAAGAAACCTGTTGAGATGAGGTGTTATGGGTAATTTCTTGCAACTGGTTCTCATTTATTGGAGTAAACAAAAAACGACTTACAGAAAATACTATCGCAGTAAATGCAAGTATATGCCAAAACTATACGTCAGAAGCACATTTTCGGGAAATGAATGAACTATACAAAGTTAGTGGCGCAGTCAACTTTGATATTGTGACAAAAGTACAAATGAACAATGATTCTCAAGGTGATATACCAACTAAATGAATTTATTTTATGAATTTATGAATTCTCGGCCGAAGATCATATAATATTCGTTCAAAATAAAGTTTTAATAAATGACTATTGTTTATTTATATTAATTATTATTGATGAATATTGTGGAATTTAATTTTTTTGAATACCCCAATGAAAGGAACTCGAATTACTACCCTATTGTTTTCAGAGTCCAGAATATTTAAAAGGGCTCTAATGACCTCGATGTTGACGAGCCCTAAAGCCCCACAAAAAATAAAAAATAAAATAATAAAAAAAACAAAAAAACAGAATATTTAAGGCGCGATGCAGTCGGGTGAAACGAGTTTCGTGGTGAAATCACACTGATTCTAGTACAAGAGGACGTTCATACCGACTTCTATGCGACGCGATATTGGTTTGATTGAGACGCGTTTTTCTATTGGATTTTACAAAGAAATGGTGAGATAAAATAAAACTACAAATGAAGTTCTGAAACTAGATTCAAAATTGAGATTATTAGATTGTCTACTATTCACATTCACTATAATCACTCTAAAATATGTGTCACTATTAAAGACAATCAATCACTTTCACAAAACTATATTCTGCATCAATTCACTTCTCACATTAAAAAAAATTATTGGAAAATTGAAAGTTGAAATATCACAACAATAATAGGACTTCATTTATTAATAATAAAGTTATTTATTGCCGTTTCATGTTTCATGTTTATCTCATCTTCAGGGCAGGCTGTAATGTAGTACATAAATTTTTTCTTAAAAGCCAATAGTTATATTTACTTTGATGAAGATGTTATTTTCAATCTGTGTATTCACACAACTTATATAGTTTTGTGAAAGTGACTGATTGTCTTTAATAGTACATATTTTAGAGTGATTATAGTGAATTCTGAAAGTAGAGTTCGGCTGAAATAAAGCAAAAAGAAGAAGAAGAAGCGGTGGAGAAGTATTCATAAAACTACTATTAGATATTAGAGAGAATGTTTCTTCTTCAAATAGGAGATCGCCTGCTAGTGGCGCGTGGACTCCTGGTGGTACGCGAGGAACGTTAACGTGCGACACGACCTCCGTGTAACACATTGCATGAAAGAATTAGTGAAATTGTGTGCGATATGAATCAGACTGACAATTTCGTTTATTTGTTTATGAAGTGTTACATCAATGCAAAGCAATAACTTCGGCTGGTTTCACGTCAGGTCTCTCAGTCTATATCTATGAATGGTTTTGCTATAAAATTAACGTAATGACCTGAGGTTTGCTTTTTCTTTCGGGAGCTTTACTAAGGCTCTCCAAAATGTTTCGCGTAATGAATCCCTGAACGGCACGCCAAGAGGTTTCTGTCGTCTTGTCGAAAACTGAAGTTGAGCAGTATACTCGCGTAAGGTAATGAAGAGATAATTACGTGAAACTACGAGAAAATTATGTCTTTGAAGACATCGTGCTCGATTACTCGCATAATAAGAGTTTTTTAAAAGGTTTTAGCATTCCAAACGCAAAATAACATAGATTTTTAACGGAACGTTCGTAATAGTGTTGTTTACATCATTACTTGATCTTTAGTTTATAAAAAGTTTAAGTAAGTTCTTATAACTTATTTGTTTTATGAAGGAAGAACACCTATTAATTTTCATTGAACAATAAATACGAAATTGGAATCAATTCCATTTTTGGTTGATGTTTCATTCATCATTCGTGGGTGTAATTGATTAGTAACTAAAAAAAAAAGTGACTGCATTTTCCCTACCTTTACAAGTTTTTAAGGCTCCAATGACCTTTGATGTCGACGTGAGCTGTAAACCCNCGCAAAAAAAAGAAAAACTAACATTAATTGGTATTAAGCTTTATACATATTGCACCTGCAACGGTGCTTTGCTTGATCTAGTCTTGTATTAGTAATTAGATTATTTAATCTTTGCGTATTTTCCACGTGAATGTTTTTTAGGAAGAAATGTTAAGATTTTTTTATATCAATGGAATTACAATATAACTATTTTGAAAATAATGTGCCAAATTTGTATCAGGCCACCCTTATTATAACTAAATAGACGCATAGGCTATCTTATATAATTTATACACTTTTGTTGTACGATTGCAGGTTCTACATAATATTTACGAAAACTCTTGATATTTCGTGCTATTATACCAATTGCAAACATTTATTTCCTACCAAAACCTTTATATTTGTAGAGTTATAACATATCCTTTTCATTCTTTCCATCGAAATTATCACATGGAACTTATATAAAACCTCATTTTTCTGACGTATATTTGAAGACTTGCGGTAAGATAAAACATCACAGTGAGTACAATTACATTGTATTCTAAAACATATATTCTGAAAGATAGATTGTCGTAATTTGGCACGTTTTTCTCCATTCTTTCGATATGGGAATTTATCTTGCAGTCTTTTTTGACAACATGCATGCACACTTCTATACTTCTGTATCCCTTTCATGTGATTCAAAAGTTCTCTAGTTCCTGTTTCATAATATATTCAATGATAAGTTGGAATACACTTTTAGATAGTGTCCATTAATATGTAAGCATTGGAAATAGAAGCAACTTACTGTACGACATACTTAAACCCTATAGTGTTAGACTACAGTTTTGTTATTTACCTAAAATGTAGGAATTTTAATTTTAAAGGGAAGCTATTTCGAATATATGAAGTAATTATCACGAATATCTCTGATGGTGTTTGCAAACATCTCAATGTTATTAAGTTTAATAGGATAATACATACCGTATTAACGCATGAAACATTTTTCCGAGATTTTGTCTCACGCATCTGACAGCGAATGGGAAGTAAATTTACATTTCAAATTGTATTGTTTCTGTTGCTTGTGATATTGTTAAGTTATAAATATGCGCTCTTTTCCATTTTTCGGTTTTATTCTCTAGGTTTCTTTAGGAATTCGCGAAAAGTTTCGCGAGTGATCGTGTCTTGTTAATATGTCCAATGAAATTATGATTTCTGATCTGTAATTGGTGATAACGTGTAGTAAACTTAAAATGATTTACAGAGAAGTTAAATTTTAAAATAAGAAAATATTATTTCTTAATATTAGAGATGCAGATATTGATATAACTATTTTAGTGTAAAAAGTGTAACGTGTTTTGGTTTCATTATCTGATCAATTAATTCTATTGTTTTGACATACAATCGTTGTAGGTGCATTTCTTTGCGAGAGCACTCTTCTTGCGTAAGATAAGCTCAAACACACGCATTTAATCGTAAATAGAACTCCGAGTACGTTGCTCGGTGAAAACAACGAAAAACGTCGAGCAGTAATTGAGAAATATTGACGCAGTTTTCAAACTCATTTTATAAAATGCATTGAAGAAACAGCGCATAAAGTCAAAATTCGATTCATTGAGGTCGTTTTCCATCTCTCAATTTTGAACTCAATGTGATCACGTTCAATGTGCGAAAGATTGAAATCAATGCTTTAGTTCGTCGATTTGTCTTAAAATTAAGTTATTTATCCGACTTAGAAGTCACAATACATACTAGATATTTTTTTGGAAGATTTATAGGTATATAATATGAACGAAATTTTACCACTATTAATATTATACGATCGATAAAATAAATTATTAATTTAAATGTTTCGGTGTATTTTCATGGTAAAGACATCTAAAAGGATGGAAGATGATAGTTATTGTTGTTATGTCGTTTACCATGAAACAATTTTTACTCTACAATTATTTTATGTACTGTTACAGTGAAAGTTATTAAGACCCTTTTCGATTTCATAGGCGAAAACTGAACCAATTTGGTAGCTTTGCTGGCAAACAAGATTATGTTCAACATACAGTTCAAAGAGACCTTTAGGCATTTTATAAAACTGAATTTTGAAGCATAATTTTTCTGTTTTCCCCTGAGTTGATGTCTGACAATATTGATATCAAAGTTTTGTGTTTTGTTTTCTGGTGACGTTATGTGATGTCACCATCAGCGTTTGGTAATGCTAGATCAATATGAGAGAATATTATTACGAACGCGGGTTATTAATTCTGAAATGCAACTCCGTACGCAGTTAACAAATGATTACAGATATTTCAGGAATTATTGTAAGTTGAAGACAAATCTATTTACTTTTTCTAGTCTCGTCTTGTGTACGTTGACTTAACTTTTCGGTACGTAACTAATTAACTTTTACCCGTCGACAAATTTGAAGTTGAGGGGAGTATCATTCAACCTGAGAGAAGTGTGACTCCAAACGACTGACGTAAGTTGATTGATCGTGACGTCAGAGGAAGAATGTACGTCGATGGATTCTACGACTGCGGTGTAATGACGGATGTTATTGGAATGATGTCGATACGGACTAGCCCCCTCAGGGGGTTTACATCTAGTAAGTACGTGTTTGGCGAACACGGGGCCCCGAGTAGAATCTGGCATTGCTTCAACTTATTTGTGCCATACTCCTTCCTTTGTTTATACTGACCTCCCTTGGTCACCTCTTGTTCTTTTCGATCCCGACGCTATTAGAGCTAGGGTATCTTTCATTTCCTCTTCTTCTCTTTCCTCTATTTCTTCTTCTCCTCCCCGCAGGGAGTGCAGTTTCGAGTGAGTATGGGCTTGGCGAACCCACGGCCCCGAGCTGGGGACTGGTATTGCGCCACCAGTCCTCGGACACCGTAAGCTTTGGACATGCTTCAGCGACCACCAATGGCGCGATGGTGGAAAGTTGCATGTTTTGAAGGGCGGAGATCTTGCCTTCATTGGCCGTGTCGCGAGGAAGGATTGAACATCTAAAACCCTCAACCTCAAGGTGTGTTACGCGCCGATGAGGTGAATGGGTGTTGAGGACAAACACTCGCTGGCGGACAACCTCTGGGGCAACTGCCGCACCTCAGTTGAGCAAGGCTTAGTGGCGTGATGCGGGGGCTCCACGTCACCGGACATTTATTTCCTCCGAACTCGTGGGTCAAAATGAAAGAATCTTGTTTTCTCCTGCCTTGCGGAGTGGGCGAGCCGCAGGGTAAGTACCACGCCTCAGGATCTTCGAAGCGGCCCAGGGTTCACAGTCCCACTTCAGAAAAGAAGGAAAAGTTAAAGAGCATTCCCTACGAGAATGTTTTTGTCGTTATGAACCGTATAGACGGGACACTTGAAAAAGTGTCCCCGTTCTATATTTTTAAAGGTTTAGAAGGTCTCGTTGGTTCACTGAAGACCATTAAAAGGTTAAGGAACGGTGCAATGCTGCTTGAGACAAATACAAGCAAGCAAGCATTGAAACTACTTGATTGTAGTATGCTTGGCGAATTCCCTGTGAAGTGCGAACTCCATGCTGCACTTAATCGCAGCAAGGGGGTCGTAAGTTGCAGGGACATTATTGATATGGCAACAGAAGAACTTGTTGTAGAATGGGAGGCTGACCATGTAGTTGAGGTCAGTCAAGTCACGAGGAAGGTAAATGGTGTTCTGGAGAAGACCAGTTCCTTCATCGTGACATTTGACTGTCCTAAACTACCAAAGGATCTGAAGGCTGGATGGCTGGATGGCTGAACCTGCCGGTCCGTCCCTTTATACCAAATGCTCTGCGCTGTTATCAGTGTCAGAGGTTTGGACACACGACAACATCGTGTAAGGGACGTGATACCTGTGGAAAGTGTGGAAAGGAGGAACACGAACCCGGCGTCTCATGCCCAGGGCCTGCAAAGTGCATTAATTGCACAGGCTGCCACCCGGTATTGAGCAGGGAGTGTGTAGCCTTTCTCGAAGAAAAAAGAGTGCAGGATATTAAAACTACGGAAAAGATCCCGTACGGTGAAGCGCGGATGAAATACTGGGCTTTACATCTAGTATTTTCTACCAGTTACTCCACCGCAGCCAAGACTTCAAAACAGATGAAGAACGTATCTGTTCAGGCCGATTTCACTGACGTGTCTACGACAACGTCGTGCACATGTCAGGGTAAATGCGGCAAGAAAAATGACTCAGCCCTTCCCGAAAAAAACAAAACAACACCAACAGCTTGTCCATCGACTACAAAAATAACAAGTAGTATTAAACCTTTAACAAATACACAAAATAAGACAAAGCTTGGTTCTAGGGCTAAACCCTGTAAACATTTTAAAACCAAGTACAACACCAAACAAAAAATCGCACAGACGTAAAAAGTACGTCTCTGTGCTTTCTTCTTCGGAGTCAGAACGTGTATTGTCCGATGGTGACGCGGAAATACAAGTTCACGAACCTGACCCCGGAGGCTCCAAACACTAATGGCTTCCATACTTCAGTGGAACCGTATTTTCCCTACCTGTACAAGTTTTAAGGGCTCTAATGACCTCGCTGTTGACGAGCCCTAAAGACCCACAAAAAAAAAATTGAGTGTCACCTTATTTGCAGTGGCCATAAACAGCATAACGTCTACTGTAAAGAATCCTGTCTTACACTCTCTTTTTGTCGATGACTTTGCTATCTTGTGTTCATCACAGAGTGTCACAGGTGCGGAGCGACAAATCCAACTCGTCCTGAATAGATTATACCACTGGTCGAAAACGACAGGTTTTCGTTTCTCTGCTGAGAAAACACGCTGTGTTCTTTTCAGTAGGAGACCAAGCCTTCTGGCAGAACCTCACCTCGCCCTGGGGAACAACGTTCTCAAATTCTATCCTTTTGTGAAATTCTTAGGTTTAATCTTTGGTCAGAGACTGAATTAGATTGAACATCTAACAGACCTAAAAGCAAGAACATTAAAGACTCTGAATTTATTGAAGTGCCTCAGTAGCATGTAATGGGGCGCTGATCACTACTCCCTGCACCAGTTTTATCGAGCATTCATAAGATTTTGGCTCGATTATGGCTGCGTTGTATAAGCTACTTCTCTCTTATACACATCTAGATGTGNTTTAAAGAAGTAGGATTGTGTCCACCATGCCGGAATTCGACTAGTTACGGGAGCCTACCGCACTAGTCCCATTCCGAGTTTATATGCCGAGAGTGGCGAACCATCTCTTTACCTCCCGCAGCATCTCCTCATACTACGGCACTTTTGCGACGTGCAAACATTACCCGAAAATCTGGTGCACAACGCGGTTTTTCATCCATCCTCTTCTTCCATCCGTTTCTACAATAACAGGCTGAGAGCAACCAAACCTTTTGGATATCGCTCTAAACAAATTTTGGAAACCTTAAATATATGCACACCTAATGTCTTACATCAAGGTTTTAGTACGTCTCCCCCTTGGGCTTTGCACAATTCGAAGATTATTTTCGATCTTCTCCATCATAACAAGAAAAACACTCCAGCTCCGATGTTGAGGGTATACTTTCAGCTAATCCTCTACAAACACCGGGATCGTATCTCCGTGTTTACCGACGAGTCGAAGCAGGCTGATGGTGTCGGCTGCTCCGTGGTATCTCCCCGTGGGACCAGTGGCTACCGTCTAGGCGACTTGTGCAGTGTTTACACTGCTGAGTGCTACGCCATATTAAGAGCATTGCGATCAACAAAGTGCTCCGGCGGATCACATTTCCTGATATGTTCTGATTCGCTGAGTGCCCTCGAAGCAATCCAGAACATATATCCCGCTGATAAGCTGATCCAGAACATCCAGGANCGTGGGTATCAGAGGAAATGAGGAAGCAGACGATTCCGCAAAGACGGCATGCCTCAGGAATCGCGTGGACTTCTCAATTCCAAAACGAGATCTCATAAATTCCGTCAAGATAAGGATTCTGAGTGAATGGAGCAATGAGTGGTTAGCTGTTGAAAGGAATAAGCTTCGACTTATCAAATCTTCTGTTAATTCCTGTAGGCCAGCCCGGCGCGACGAGGTCTTGCTAACCCTCCTGCGCATAGGACTTTGTCCTCTCACTCATAGGTATCTCTTCTTGATGATGAACCCGTTTGCGAGGAGTGTAGCTGTTCTCTGACAGTGCATCACCTACTAACTGATTGCAGAAGATACTCAAGTATACGGAGACAAATTGGTCTGTCTGCAGATTTACCTACAATTCTCGGAAATGAAACGGTTAATGTTAACAAACTATTGAATTTTATGAGAAGATCGGGGCTCCTCCCACAAGTTCTCGGTAGGGTTTAAAATTTGCATTCCCTTTTCATCTTTACTGTTGTCTTTGTTTTCATCGTTCGTTTCTGTAATTCGAAAAGATAATATTTAATTTTTTTTCCTCTTTTTTGTGATATAATATATTGGGCAACTGTTTTCTGTTCTTTTCTTTCATCTTTCTATTTAGATATTTGTTGATTTCTGGAGGGTTTTTTAGTGGGTATGGTCGAGATATTCGGCGAGTCCCACGCACGGGGATGAGTCACTACGGCTCTTCTCTATGGTGTGAAACTGCATTTTTCCCTACTTGCATGGGCGCTAATGACCTCGATGTTGACAAGCCCCAAAAAACGAAGATACGGGCTAGCGATTTTTGATTTTTTAAATTTTCGGTATATTTTTTTAATAAATTTATGTATTGACATATATTTTAATACGTATTATAACCTGCGATATAGCTCTAATTGCAAAGTGTTTATAACTATAGACTTTCTAGAATATATACTTTCTAGATTTTAAAATTACTTTTTTTATGGACTTCTAATTTGGGAGAGCATTGTTCATTTTCGATATCATCGCTCTCTTTCGGTATCCAACCAAGGAAAATAAATGGTTGCATAAACACAAATATTTAATATATTTGTACACAATATCATGTGTTTTGTATATGCAGAATAATCCCGAATTAATGGTACAAAATTTCAGGGATTGTACAGGACACTGTAGCAAACATTTGTTGTAATTTCTTGTTTTCGTGCCTCACCGCGTCACTTGAGTCCATACACTCTTACACAATAAATGATTGTTAGAGTCTAGTATCAACCTTTAGACTTAGAATTAGAGTCCCTATTCGGGATCATTCTCTAGTCGGTTTCAAAAGATGCAAATGAAGGTTAGCTGTCAGTGATAGCTTCTTGTTAACCCGTCCTGTGTTCCGGGAGTTCAAAAGTCCTTTTATAATGATCAACTCTTGAAATTCAGGACCTTCTGTAGGTTTCAGGAGAATGAAGAATGAGTCATAATTAAGTGAACTTTATGAGAAGTGAAAATGGTGATTAGATATGGAATAGAAACTGACCTTCAATGGCTAAGTCAACACTCTTACCTGGTTCAGTGGCAAAGCAACTCCTAACGGCGCTGAAGTTGAATATGAATATTTTTATAAAATTTTGTATAATCAGCTTTGCTAGGCAAAGTGGGATGATTTATTCGTTACGTAGCCTTTTTCGAACATCTTCATACCATTGCAGTTTAACTATTTAATTTTGAAATGTGAAGTATTTGCTGAATGTGAAATTTTTGCTTACTCTAATGTTGAAGTTTTTCACCGAATGATTAATCGATTGACGACGCTTACGAGATGTACAATTCTGGTAACTGCAGTCTCATCTAGTCATATTGATAAGTTCCTGCAGTTATATTCAACAGTTGAATTTTAAACTTGTTTTCTTCAAATCACCTTGAACAGCACGCATTTCAGTGCACAGCCCGAAAAAAAACCTCTTTTCGAAGTCATGGCCGATAATGAAACGAATGCTCTGTCTATTAAATGACAAATTTTTCAGCCTCTTTATAAAGATCCTGACCTTCACAGCCAGTAGTTTAAGTTGACTGCATATTTCCTATCTCGTTAAATATTTTTAGTCACTCAATAAAGAGACAGGCATGCACTCTAGGTAGGCAGATAATAGGAAGAAGAATTTTCGGATAATAAATAAGACAATACATTAAGTAGAAACTATTTAGAACAATAGTATCAATCTTATAATTTCGGCTCTTCTTTGCGTTTGCTTCAGTTTCAATTTTATTAATACTTATATCAAATATCTCATTTATTTTTATTTTATATTCCTATACTCATCTCATTAATTAGCAATTGTTTCTTTCATTGTTTCCGTGAATAATTAAGATGATAATGGTGAAAAAAGGGAACGAATAATTAATAGTAGAACGCGATGAGCTGTTACAGCGATGAGAATTCATTTCAATTTTTTTAAAGCAGAACATATTTTGGGGGTGACATTTTATTTTTGATGCTGTACATTATTATTTTTGATATCCTCTACTCCCAAATTTAGGAAACTCCAAAACCAATTCTCGCAGAGATTTTGACGTATCCAACACTTCTCGAGTTAAATTTGTCTTCCCTAAAACCAAGTAAATTTTGGAGTATATTTACTAATGTTCTACTTCCGTAAATGTTCTATAGAACCTCGGCTCTTCGTAAAGAGACTGAATTTACTATCGGACAGCAACATATTCTCGACAGTGAGTGCAAACCGCATTACTCATTTGAAGAATAAAATTTGAGGTTTGTCTACCATACGATCTGCACTATACGTTTTCCACATACTAATGAAAATATTGATAATTTAAAATAATTGTTATAAAGTATCGAATGTTTAATGTACAGAATGTGGCGAGATGCGTTAAAATTGATTGCAAACTTTGATTTCCGAAAACAGACCATATGAGGTGAAAATATGATATACTGACTTTTCAAAATTCGGTCGAAATCTTAAGAACGCCACTCCCCCAGGGGACTTACATCTAGTAAGTACGTGTTTGACGAACGCGGTGCCCCAAGCTGTGTCTGGCATTACTTCCACTTGTGCAAGACTCCTTCCTTTCTCTTCCTCACCTTCCTTGGTCATCTCTTGTTCTTTTCGATCCCGACGCTAGTAGGTTGCGAGGACTAAGGTATCTTTCATTTTCCTCGTTGTAATGTTTTGATGTAATGACATATGTTTTGATATGTTGTAATTCAGGAGGGTTTTTAGTGGGTATGGTTGAGTCATTCGGCGAGTCCCACACGCGGGGAGAGTCATGTTGACTCTCCTTAGTGCGTAACTGCATTTTCCCTATCTGTACTGAATTTTAGGGCTCTAATGACTTTGATGTCAACGAGCCGTAAAGTACCACAAAAAAAAATTAAGAACGTAAATTAATCACTATAATATATGTGTTAATGCACATGTTGCAATGAATATCTATTTTGTTAGCTCTAATCATTTGTAAAGCAATTCGAACTATATTAAACAATCTTGAAGAGTCTTTCGACCTATAAATGGCGTGGGACACGTTCCCCTTTTGTGGCGTTTCGAGCTATCCTCCCGACGACGATGAGGCAGCCGCAGTTTTCCCTATCACGAGCTTCTTGCGTTGCTAACGGCTACAGCTAACGCTGATTAGCTGTGACCTCTAGTCACCCCGACCACGGATGCCTCAACCCACGCTCTGTAGATTCTACAGTCCCAACCCGCCATTTTCCCCGCTCTTACCTCCCCGCGACCCAATGGCTTTCGGATAGTCTGTGCAGATACCGTTACCCCAGCCAAAAGAACTTGCTACACCGAGCGACCAATTTAATCTTACTTCTAACCGCAATCTAAAAATTCTTGAGACTTGAAAATATCACGATGGTGGTAATTTAAACTTGACTAATCCTGAGAAATAGAAAAAATTGATATACGTATTTAAAAATATTTTTTCCTATTTACAAATGTTCTTACTTAATTCTGAGTAGTATTGGTTTTGCAATGAAGACTCCAAATTTAATCACAATTATCGTTTGTTTTATCTAATATTGATCATTTTCTATATTCTTCACTGAATCACCAGTAACCTCTGTTTTTTAATGGCTTAACGATATAATCAGTACATTTTAAGAATAAAACGTTGTTGATCGGAATTGATGGGATGGTCCTTGCTTGCTACCAGAGAGTAATTTATTATCCTTCACGTGGTCATACGAAGTTTGTAACTGCTTTTTTGACAGTAAAGTAATTAATTTATTTATATACGATTTAATATTTGTTTTTTTAACTTTCAAGATAATCCATTATTAGTGTCAACAATCATTGAGAAATTGCACTTGACCTATTGGAGGACAACAACCGGCTGTACTATACAACGAAATAAAATAAAAAATCGTCGTAATTGTAACACTTATTTTGCCGAATATTTGGCACGCTGAGGAAGCGGTAGAAACGGCGCAACCCGTTAGTTCTTGCTGGAGCTCGCTCCCAGGATTTTGCGACACCGTTGGCGTGCGTCCACAAGAAAGGTGCTGGGAGGAAATGCAGGGTGTACTGTTACCGGCCACGGACATGGAGCACTCCCGACTGTGCCGGAGGCGGCTGGAGTATGATGGTCAGTGGCGGGTCAAGGGATGGGGCGCAGGGGTCATGTGCCCATTCCAAAAGGCGAGATGGAAAAGGAAGTATGTTTACTTCGAAAAAAGAAAAAATTCAGAACATACATTGAAAGCAACAACAAATAAAATCTGTGTAAAACGACGACTCTGTGGGACGAACATATGACTTGGTTTCATAGATTTCCATTCCGACGAGGGAACATGAGTATAGGGCTGAGATATTTCACTATTTCAAGAATACTCGCACTCCAACAACATTTCGAGTCACTTATCTAATAGAAAATTATCCCTATAAAATTTACAATAAAAAGATGATCGAAAATAAATAAATAGAAAGATACAAAATAAATAATTTGTGATTAGATAACGGTACAAAAGTTTTATTGGTGTTCTTATAAAATGAGTGTTAGTAACATAGTTCTATTCACGAATGATTGGAAAAATATTTCTTTACTAGCCCCTCCCGAAACGAAATCGTGGATCCGCCCCTGATGATGGTGTACAGCGGAGATGATAGAATTCGTGTTTTAGATTTGCCAAAACGTTCATTGACCCTTTGTGAAATGGATATTAAATAAGTTTCCTCTTACTGTTTACTAATATTCCTGATAGTTATTTTATACCTTCAGCGTTTATAGTTAAATGGAAGAAATTCTACATACCACTTCTTGTGTTAGGACACATATTAAACAAACTTGAGAAATTGATAGAGACGTTAAAAAATTAAAATAAAATTCCTAAATAAATCAAGAAGAAAATAACATTAAAAGAAATTAAATCAAGAATATTGAAAACTCCACGAACCGCATAAAAGACCGTAAATGCATTTCTGGGTATGTTTCGGTGCATTTCCATATTTCCGATACGATTTATGCTGCCAACGAGCTGGATTATTCACCATTCGGATCTTAGAATATAAATGCACTATAGTTATGAAATTTTTAAAAAAGTGACAAACAAACATAGTTTCCCCTTAATTTGAAATCGCGTTTTTCGCATATTTTTTCCCCACGTATTGCACACTTTTGATCGATGACGTACTGTTTCATTTATTTCATTTTTTTTTATTTAAAAAAATTTATTTCATGGTCTAGTCTATTTAAACAGAAAGATAAATATGATATATTAATCGTTTCATTTTTTGCAAGCGTAAGTTTTTTTATATATTAGATGGATTACCATTTTGTCTTTGTTATGGTTATCGAATGACTGTAGATAAATATCACTTTCTCAACTGCGGATAACGTTCTATTCTATTCAGTGTTTAAAGAAATTAGACTTGTCACCGTTGTCTACTCTAAGCGAGCATGATAGTGTATGCAAACAAACCGAGAGATTATCTGTACATTTCGCTTTTTCGAGAAATGCGCGTATTCTCAATAATTCTTCGATCAGATTTATGAACTTATATTCGCAACAACTTTCTAAAGAGGTCCATTGCTGGACCGAATATCGTGGAAAGGGACATGTGGAATAATCGTGTCTGTTCACACGTCCTGATTTCGAACCTCTCGACCACCTGTACTTTTTCTAGTTGTAAAATGAACCAATGAGAATGACTCCTGTTCTGTCAAAAAAATAGCAAAACTGGAATTGTACAAGAAAACAAGAAAAGTTGAAAGTTGCATTTGCATCTCATTTTCACACGAATACAATTGCTGACCGTCCAAAAAGGTAATTGAAACTTTATTTTTTACGGGTGTCATAACAAATATTCATTAAAGTCCTCGATATGATCAGACCATAAATTGAAATATAGAGACACAAATTGTCCTCCTGGAAGGCTTACAGTTCATCTCTTACAGGCCGTACTCCTTCATCAGTCGTATGACAGAATGTTCGCAAGATGTACATGGCTGTCTCTTATANCAATGGAAATGGACAGTTTGAAACTTCACCCGAAGTCATCGCTGAAAAACTTGCGTCGCACTACGAAAGAGTCACTAACTCCTCCTGTTTTTCTCCAACGTTTCTTCAAGAGAAAGCTCGCGCGGAAAAATGTTGCTTGGACTTCTCCAGTTGCAGAGACGAGGAATATAACATTCCTTTCTGTATGACGGAGCTGACCTCTGCCCTTGCGTCTTCGAAAGATACAGCCCCTGGTCTTGATCAAATACATAACGATGCTAAAACATCTTCCAGAGATAGGCAGAAAATTCCTTCTAAAGTTACTTAACTGTTTTTGGAATAATCATACCGTCCCTGCTCAATGGCATGAAGCCATAATTATTCCACTTCCGAAGGAGGGAAAAGATCGTTCTAATCCTTACACGCCTTCGTATTGGCCATTGCTATCTTACCCATGGTCATCTCTTACGCGGTGAACCTCCCCCCGCCTGTGAAACTTGTAACACAACACTTACCGTGGAACACTTTCTTCTGGCGTGTCTTAAATATAGTACCAGCCGACGGCGACACAATCTACCGAACAGTTTGAACGTTACGCTGGGACAAAATAAACCGATTTTGATCCGTCTTTTTAGATTCCTTCAGGAATGTGGCCTCAGGAATAGTATCTGATCTCTCTTCGTATGTCAGTACTCAAATCCATAGACGAAACGGGGTTTCTCCCACAAATTCTCGGGAGGGTTTGTATTTAAATCTCTCTTCTTCTTTCTTCGTTTACTTTGAATTAACATTTTTCCCTTTTAACATTTAATTTTCTTCTTTTTTATTTTCGGTTTTTATAATTTTTTTAAAATATTGGATGTACTGTAATTCAGGAGGGTTTTTTTGTGGGTATTGTCGAGTAATTCGGCGAGTCTCCCACGCGGGGAAAGACATGTAGGGTCCTTTAAATAATAATAATAAAGACGGAAATATCTTTTTCGAGTGAAATCGGGAATATCTTCCTAGTCTTTTTTGAATCCGCCTCTGCCTTAGGGCCCATGATCGGAATTGATGGGATGGTCCCTTGCTTGCTTCCGGAGAGTAAATTAGTTTTTTTTCCCCTCCACGTGGTCATACGCACTTTGTACTGTTTTTTGACAATAAATGTATTTATTTATTTATAGTTTAGAGGAACCCCAATGGCTAAGTCGAGACTACACTTGTCACGATATAGGGTACGATAAATCGTAACGTCTATATGGCCCTTCAGGTGTAACTTGCTTAAATAAACGATTCTTCGGCATTGGCCAATATTTGCTGTTAACCTGATATTTTGTGCATTATGCTTTTCGTGCGCTTTCGACTGTACGCATAATCCATGCACACGTGCAGTTTTCCATGTTTGCCTATATTTGTTTTCTTTCAAATGTAAAACCTATCATCACAACGGACAGCATTTAAGTTATCAATAATAGGTTTGAAATCTTTCACGAACATTTGGCTGTGTGTTTGGTGATCCATAGCTGTATGTATTATGTTGTGAATATTGAAAGCAAATGCTTATCCTGCTCTTTTATGACAAATAAAACATAAGCCAGAAATATCGTTCATCCGTGCTGAAGTTCAATACGTATTAATATATTTTAAGTGTGTAGTTTTGCTTATGAAATATATTGTCTTCATTAACTGTTGCTTCTCGAGTTAAAATAGTTTTTCTTTATTGCAATTTCATTTTAGAAAGTTTTATGCTCGTAAATTTTTCGAAAAACTTTTATTCGAATACTCTTTTGATTGTTAAAGTGGTATTCAGATAAAATGGTAACTAGTAAAACCCATTGCCGGTACGAGGCGTGTGTGTTTCGGACTTTAGGTCACAGGGACTACTGTCCTCCAGCTCCTAAAATCCATCATCGTGGTGATAAGCGAAGAGAGTACCTCCAGGGACGCTTCCGCTGAGCCCCAATAAAGAAAATGTCAATCACAGATGGGATTTGGGGAGACGTTTTTGCGTTGCTTACACCGCCACTCCAGAAGTTTATATTTTCGGACCGATTTTCGTTTCGTATCATTCCCTCCGTGTTTGTTTCCGTTTCTCGTAATGCTTTAGAGTAGGGGGACAATGCAATGTTCCTCTGCAGATTTCCCATCGCTGTACGTTCGCTACCCATCGGGGTTTCCAGATACCGTAGCTGGTTTAAGAGGATGAAATAAGCTGATTTGTTTTTTCTAGTATAGGATGACGACAATTCTTAAGTTCAGGTCAAAGTCAATAATTTATTTAATAATTTGCTTCAACGTTTCGAACAACATGTTCTTGTTAAATTGAATTAAAAACATTTTTATATACGTGTTAAAACTTGTACACAGTTCAGTACATCAAACATCCTATCTTGGCAAAATGATTGCTGGCTCGTCTAGGTACTGACTGGGATGAAATAAGACATGCATTAGTGAAGGGGTGGGAAACGGGAATAGCCCTAGGAAACTTACTGCAAACACGCTTTGGCTATCAAGGCAAATTCAAATTACACCCCACGTGCTTTAAATCATCGTCCTCACACTTCGTAGATGAGTCCACGAACCGTTGCATCGCTCGCGTGTCTGTCACTTTCCCACTATAAACGTATTTGGATAATTTTGAAAATTAATTACCCTTCTTCAATATTTGATATTTCGAAACACGTATATTTTTTGTTATTTATAGTTTTCACGTGTATTTGAGTCATTCTTACAATTCATAGGAACCCAACAAATATGTGATTTATTTTTCCGAACCAATACTCCGATGTGGTATAAATGCTTATAATGCAAGAACAATTATTCTTAAGTTACATTTTACGTATTTATGATACACGTATTCCCTTTTCGGGAAGTCATCGGTTAAATGGAAGTTGATTTTTTTTTACCCCATCCTGGCCCGGGTTTTTCTCCGTTTTTCCTTCGGGTAGAGGCGGATTTCTTATACAGTTTCTCTAGGCTTTGTCTAAGGGCGTGTTTATTGTAACAATAAATCGTGAATGTAGTGTTTTTTTCAACTCTTATGATTTTTAAACACTATACTCAGAATAATCTATAGTTCGATAATAACTTGTACATGTAAATTTACAAACATATTTGCGTTAAATTACACACATATTGACATTATATATGTATTATAACTCGCAGCTAACTTTTTATCTTATCAGGGAACTTATGCACACAAAACTTTGAATCCGCCTCTGCCTTGGGGCCCTTGATCGTAATTGATGGGATGGTCCCTTGCTTGCTTCCGGAGAGTAAATTAGTTTATTGTCCTCCACGTGGTCATACGCAGTTTGTACTGTTTTTTNAGTTTGTACGGTTTTTTGACAATAAATTTATTATTATTATTATTTTCATCTGTATTAGCGGATTCTCAAATTCACTTTTCAGGGTTCTGTATCTCTGTAAGCATTTGCGGCGTTTTTCCATATCCTCTGTATTCACTCTTGATTGTGACGTTACATTTATTTATTTTACCCAGTAATGAACACTTCATTTAGATAATTTTTTAATAATTAATACGTGTGAAAAGCATTGTATTTTTTTAATTTTCATTCCATTTTAAGAAATACATATGTCATTTCGCAGATTTTAACGATGATGAATTTTCTTCTTTTTAGGTCTGGAAAATAGACATTCAGGGAATATCCGAATTATATCGTGGGGTAATGTTTTTATGGAGAATGTTCCTACCACGTATTGAACATTGATTTGGAACAATATCATTTATGTCTGATGTGTCCAACCTGGAAATATTGTAGGAATTTTGCTTTCTTTTAAGAGCCGTGTATTAAATATTTGTACATTTATAATATATGGAGTAAATATCAATGAGGATTCAATGAGCCCTAAAGCCCCACGAAAAAAAAAAAAAAAAAAAAAAAAAAAAAAAAAAAAAAAAAANTTTTTTTATAGCACTTCAATACCCCAGTATGCATGATGTGTTTTAAAAATGATATTTGTTTACGTAATATTACTATTACCTCAAGGAAATTTGTTTACCTCCATTAATCGTAACCTAAGTTTCGAGATTGTTTTATCGTGACCTTTATTTTTGTTCTTAGGAATGTTATGAATGGTGATCAATAAGGCGAACGAGAGACCAACCCGTATTCACATTCTTTCCTGAATTTCTGACGAAGGAAAGAGGTCAGTCTTGAAGAGCTGTGTAACCTTACCGTTGACAAGTGACCATTGCTTTATGACAATCTTAACTAACGAGAGACCTCAAATCAGCCGCGACCGCCTTCCATGCCCTTGAGACACGGTGGCGGCGGCGGGAAATCCACAAGCGACAGCCTGGTGCCCTTCGGTGGCCGTCCTCGCCCCTGAGGACGTCTCGCCCCGCCACCGCCGCGCGCTGCCCTCAAAGCAGCATCCCTTAGCTCCGCCACGCACCCCCGACTCTTACCACACCCCGCAGGTCATTAATCAGACGCAGCCTGGGGCGACCAACGACGCTGCGGTCAGCTTCCGCCCACGCTTCCTCGCCCTTCCCACCCCCACCCACGACCCACACCCTACACGTTTTGAGGACGTCTCTTGCTGGGAGTGTCCTCACGTTCACCACATAGGATTCTAGCAGTGAATGCGTGGGTGTCAGGAGCTTGTGATGAAAGAAAATTGTACTGTAGGAAGAAGAATATAAGATTTTGTTTTTACCAATGTATGTTAAATGTCGACTAATGATTCTAAAAAGTTTATAAACATTTATAGTCTACATTGACATCGCACATACTACGATTAAGACATTGATATTATAAAATATTAACATTCTGCCGTAACAAGGATTCTTTAGTTTTATTTTCAATAGTCACAAGATCCATGACCTAGTCTCGACGGTATCATTTAGAGAGGGAATTTCAGATGTGACACAACTACTTTGTCACTCCACTGGTTAACTAACTTCAAGTATCAGTTTAATCGACCGCCCTACCACAGAAACCTGAAACACTGGTCTTCGTATCGACTTCATTCCAATGACATCCATCGTTCCAGGGCAGTTGTAAAATACATCGACGTTCGTTCTTCCTCTGACTTCACGATCAATCAACTTACGTTCGTCGTTTGGAGTCACAGGTTGAACGATAATCCCCTCAACATGGAATTTGTCGACGGACAGATGTTAATTAGATACATACTTTGTTTTAGTCAACAATCGAAAATATTTCCAGGTTTCTTACTGTCTTTTTTTTCGCGTACTTAAAAGATATTTTAAAAGATAATATGCAACATTATTTATGATCTTCCGGTGAAGGAGTTGTCAGGGTGAAGTATTGAACCGATGAATCTAGGAATGTGATAGGCCAATATTAACACTATTCAATAGAACTTTAGAACTGTGTGCGAATACTTATTTTCAATCAAGTGTTTAATATGTTTGTACTGTATTTTAGTTCAAATCTCGTATGCAATTAATGGACTATGGTAGTGATTCAGGAGGAAAAAATGAGTGCTAGATTTAAAATATATTTTAGCTGTTAATGACTCTGGTATGGTTTCCTCAATCGTATTTTCTCGAACCAATATTATACGTGATGTACAACATACGTTTTAAAAAAGTATTATATATTAAAGGTGCAACGTTGTGGGATTGGAAGGCACATCGGCTTCTTTTTAAATCAGGAATTTATTCGCATAACAACACTCTTACGTGGAAGGTTAGGAATGCTTTACGGAAAGACTCCCTCCCAGCGTCTGTCGGAACCGGGAGTCACCAAGGGGAAAAAGAAAACTTGCCGTAACTCCGGCGCCGAAAAACTAATTCCTTGATAATTTGAAAGTCCCCATAGAAAACAGATTCTTGGCGAGCAGTTTTAAACCGCACGCCGTGAGGGAATGAGAGGATGGGGAAGACGCGAAGGAGCAGAACATGCGGCAGTTGAAACGCAACAGGAAAAAAGACCACCACCTCCCCAGACAGTCTTCGGGGAAGAGAAGTTTGTTTTAATCTGCCTGTGGACCCGCGGCGTCGCTACCGCCTCCGGCGCCGCGTAATCTGGAGGCGAGGGGGGAGGCGACCGCAGCTGCCGTCTTTATCTGCAATTGCGCTGCTCCGCCCTCCGCTCCACTCCACTCCTCCAGAATCGTTCCCTCCTCCGCCAAAGCTCCTGAGCCGAGATACGGGCCAGTACAAATCAAAAAGAAAATTCGCGAATGCAAATAGCGAAGGGGACTTAATTTTCTTTTTAAGCGCAGCGGTGGTGGGAGGGTGGAATGTTGGGTGTAAGACGCAGATAATGTCGGCGCAGGAGACCGCGGCGTCTCAGGGCAGCGCGGCGCCGTAACTCGCGGCCGCCGTCTTCGCGGTCGTCGACAACGTCACCGGAAGGACATGGAAGGCGAAGGAAGAAAGCGGAAGCTGTTGGTGACGGTGGCGCCTCCGCGGGCGCCGGAAGAAGCTCTGAGCTGCGCTTCGTTTGCTCCGCGCCGGCTGTCAGGGAGCGCGGTATTTTTACTGCGACGCGCAGGGAAATCTGGAAGGCTCAGAGCTTGCCAAATACTTTGTTGATTTCTTTGGGTTTCATATCAAAAAGTGAAAGTGAGTTTAAAAGAGAATTTTTTTATTATTACGTGTATATAAGGGTACTTCAAATAACTGTGTTACTTTTTTAAAATGAATGACAGCAGTCGAAGTTAAGATTTTAAAGTGTTATCAATGACATGCATTGGAATCGAAAATCTTTCGAATTATCCCGTGTACTTAAGAGTTTGTTAATGACGAGACACGAATAAATTGTAGACAAGTAAAATATTTGTTTATGATAGGTAAGGCGCTATTTTTTATATTTATTTCAATTTCCTGGAAGGAGATCTGATAAAATTACCGCCATCGAGTATATATCCTTTGTTTTTACCTCTAGATATATCCATTGTACGATTCCCTTTATTATTCCTTCCCTCCCCAGTCGCCGAAGAGGTCTTCCTGAAGCCCGACGCTCCCGAAAGCGCAAAAGCAGGTTCGGGTGGAGACAGCGCCCGGGGAAAGGGCAGCAAAAACCGCTTCGCGTCGCCCCTTCATACGACTCGCACCCTTTCGTCTGCTACTTTCCTCGCCTCCCTCTCTCCGTCTCGCATCGCAAGAACCTCGCTCGCCGAGCGACCTAATAGAAAGGGGGAGGGTCGCTGAACCAAGCGAGCTTATCACTGCTGGGCACATACATTACGGCTAATTCGCGGCGGGCTTACGTGACGACTTCCGGACTTTATCGCGTGTCCGCCAGGGANCGAGCGACCTAATAGAAAGGGGGAGGGTCGCTGAACCAAGCGAGCTTATCACTGCTGGGCACATACATTACGGCTAATTCGCGGCGGGCTTACGTGACGACTTCCGGACTTTATCGCGTGTCCGCCAGGGAACAGCGAGGTAGTCGCGACCAGGAATCGCGTTTCCCGATGACCGCGCCGCTTTCGTCCTCGTCGACTCCCACCTACGTAACCCACCTGTGATATAGTTACAATCACACGAAACTGCGACGACCTCGGTCACCTGGCGACGTTTCGCCCGATCTCGAGTAGTAATTACGCCTGGAATTTATCGCAGGATGCGCGAACGGACGGACGCGTCGACATCGGGTTCTCTTCTTTATCGCCGCGAAGGCAACGAGGCACGCTTCGGGTGGAGAGCAGGTGGCGACGCTGGAGTGCGGAATTGATTACTTAATCACTGCTGCGGAGGTGCGGACGAAATCTGTTCCCTGCGGAAACCTCTGCCTCTCTATGAACAAGCCTTGCGTTCCCTCCTCTTCGCTTCATAGTTTTATTGTTCTCCGCTCTGATCCGTCGGGAAATCGAATCGAAATGTAGGTCCGGTTGTTAACGAGAGACAACTGGAAGATGGCTATCTAAAATTCATAAATTCGGCCTGACATTTATGCTCCTACAACTGATTTTGGGGTGCTTCATTTCTTCTGCCGATATAAACAACAGTGAAAAAATATGGTTGTGTAATATTTATTGTAATAACGAGGATATAGCAAACAGTGTATGTCTATTAAATCAGGCTTGATATTAGTAATATAAGTATTTGTTTAAAATACGAAGAGAATCAATGTATGTCATCATTTTGACAAGAAATTCTTTTTTATTTCAACTGCTTCCTTACATTTCCTTTGTGGCGTATCGTTCCCCCTTTTAAAAACGTAAAATATAAATAAGCCTCGGAATATTTAAATAAATTATTTACTTAAAATGAAACTTTTTACTAGCATTTGCCTATGAATCCTTGGAATTTCTTATCAAGGACATCTACGTTCTACTTATTTTAAAACAGTTATAATACTTCTATCGAAACTTCAATAATAGTGTAATAAAACATGTTTTCAGTGAAGCACAATTATTTCGGGTGCCAGAATAATAATGATAGGATATACATGTGCCAGATAGAGAGGTATAAAATAATATTGGCCAGCTAAAAACTGTAATAAAAGAGCTGAAAAGCGTGAAAACATTTGCTTAGGAGAACTGGAAACTGATTAATTTTAGGTTGTGCCAATGTAACTTATTTTAATTATCACGTCAAATAGACTAAGTATTGTGTTAATCCACTGTCGCGGAGACAGCATCACACGATAGGGAAAACTGACATAAAATGATAGAGATAAGAGATGCGAAATCAAATGCAAAATATAATTTAATATTTACAATACAGGTCTTACAATATCGGCGTGGCAGAGGTGTTGATAATTGCAACTAAAATATTTGTATTAATTAGAAACAAAATGTTTACATTTTATCTAAATTCTTTTGCGTCCTAAATGGAATAAATATTAAAACTTTTCATTTGTTTAGGCTCCGCTTCAAAAAAGGTATAATTATTATTTTTCATGGACGTGAAGACGTTCTCATCAGGTATGCATAGTGAATTTGCATCTCTATTGCGCATTTTGTATTAAAACTCAATACTCTCGAAGTGAGACAATAAATACACATAACAATATCTGAAAAATAAGAACGCGAGTATAGAAAGGCCCTTATATCTTCCAGTTCCATATCGCGTGTCCATATA
>NNCF01128725.1:387120-412246 GCA_002313205.1 Laupala kohalensis
TCTAATGACATCGATGTTGACGAGCCCTAAAGCCCCCCCCCCCAAAAAAAAAAATCATTACCGGTTAGAGAGTTTATATTCGCGAGTATAATGTAGATAATCCAGAAGAAACAAGAATTTTAATTGTGGTTATATAATTGTCAATGAATAGTTTAAAATTTTTGCGTGTCTTTGTTTTTCAATGCAGTAATATAGAGAGGTAATGAGAATTGAAATTGATACGTACCTAAAGTTTCACATATCTATGTTTCATCTTTAGTGAATGTTGATAGAATGAAAATTTCCTTCTGAGATTCTTTTAATTGTTTAAATTCCTAATACGTACGTAAAATCAAAATGTTAAAAACTTCTGTACGATATTTCTTTAATCATGATATATAAAAGCATCTTGCATTAAACATGTTTGTTATATTACGTTGAGAATTATATACGTATTTGCTTAATGACAAATTTGGAGACGTAACATCAAAATGAAGTTTCAAAACCTGAAAAAATAAGGTTTCATTTGTAAAACTGGGAACGATTCTTGGGAATTATATTTATTTATGATCGTTCAAGCGAAATTTTATTGTATCAATAGATATATTAAATATCTCACTGAATACTAATAGTTTGAAATAATAGTTTTGCCTATTTTTTTACTCCATACTAAGCACATGTGAAAATGTCTTTCCACATTGGACGCTACGATTATGCAATATTTGGATTAAAGTTACTTTTTATGTTTTTATGCAATTATTAATTCTCTTATGTAAAAATGTGTTGCAGTTGAGAAAGGGAAATATGGCTTTCAAAGTATTGAATGATTAATTAACTAGAAAGTATTGTTCACGTACTTGTGTTGTGATTTTGTTGGAATGATACAATATTAATTGCATAAACCGAACTTTTCTTTGTTGTAAATCTTGACTTGGTAAAATTCTTAAAATACTTGTTGGTAATGTTGAATATTAACACTCATTGACAGACATGTTGAATGTCATTTGTAAATATTTTCTTACCGGATCCTTTTCCTTTACCGCAAAAAAGAAGAATTGAAGCTCGTCTTATGCGCCCGCGAGTCCTCCGCGCTACACTCCCCT
Source organism: Laupala kohalensis (assembly GCA_002313205.1). Classification (NCBI taxonomy): domain Eukaryota; kingdom Metazoa; phylum Arthropoda; class Insecta; order Orthoptera; family Trigonidiidae; genus Laupala; species Laupala kohalensis. Next base: position 388,203 of record NNCF01128725.1, read on the forward strand.
GAAGGTTAGGGAGACAAGCGATACAATCTAAGAAAGCTATTTAACAAGCAATCCCGCGATGAGATTTTAAATTTTGAAGGGGAAATTTTTTCATCGCCCGATGCGATGTGGGGCGGTGTAGGCGGGCGGACACTTGATGTCTTAAGACAGGGTGGCAAGTCCTTGCCAGATGCGGAAGGGCTCGGCGAAGGTTCGGGGATGTCCCGAGGGGGTATTTCCGCTTCCGGGCCGCGGTAATTAGCGGATCAAATGCCAGGTCGCCAATAAAAATGGGACGACGGCGCTCTGGTCTTTATCGGGTTCGCAATTACTCCCGGGTAACATTTCGCGTAAAAATAAGACGCGGGCTTTAGAGGGGAATACTCCCACAAGCGAAACGGGGATGGAGGAGGTTTGGTGGTGGGAGAACAGACCGCCATGGGACAAAAATGTCGCGAAGGGCGTGACCCCGAGAGATGTCACATTCCTACCCTTGTGCGTTGGAATGTAAGTTTCATATCGCAGATTTTTTCGTTCACATGCATGGATCGGGGAGGCGGAGTATATTTCGTCAGAAATGCCAAGAAAATTTAAACTAATTCTGCATCAGAGGGAGAGCAGGTAGGGGACTGTTTCTCAAAATGCCGTATGGCTTCTTGAAACTAGAAAGTCCCAAAATGACATTATGGAATATTAATGGTCTCCGGTTCACCTTTACGTCAGTATCATTTTCATCCTCCTATAGCAGTTTTGTTTGATGCATTTTCGTACGACGATGTTTCCTTTTATGTCGTATTCATTTTGGAAATCGAGTGAAGTAAGCAATCGCGGAAAATAGTAAAAAATACTTTCTTTGTCAAATATTTGTTCTTTAGTTATATCGTTTAAAAGAGAAAAAAAAAGTATGATTATAATTGCTTCCATTCTAATTTTATTGATTGTTTTAAGATACGTACACCCTCCGAATCAACATGACACCCAAATGTTAGGAATTATGAAGGAGATAATAATCTACATGTTTTTGTTTGTGATGTAATTTGGTATCTGAGAAACGATTTTCGCTAGCGTTCTTAGCGACGATATAATTAGAGGTTATGGTGATCCTGGACTACCAATTATCCAAGAAGACGTCCTGGAGCGCTAAGTGGCTGAGGAAGCTGAAGATGTTCAAGAAGATGCCAATGGAGAGGAATGCATTATATCTTCAGGGACGATAGTGGTGTCGTCATTAATGATTTTTATTTCTCTGCTATTTCTTCCACGCGTTTTCTATTCATATTGACAATGGCGCACCTTTATACCAATCGAATGGATTGAGCTTATGAGAAGCGATGTATGGACGAATATTATTTATACCGAGTTAAACAGAAAAAAATATTTATACCGATGACAGGATTATTATTCTCGAATTACAATATTATTCAATTATATACGGAAATTATATCTTGTGAAGTTCTTTGGGGTTTAAGCTCTACCAAATTTCATAAAGATTTTTCCATTAATTTTTGGCGTGTACGCGAAATTGGTCAGAAGTTACTTCCTTGGGAAACTCGAGATTGTATGTATTGCAATGTGGATATTTGATTTAGAAATTAAACTTGCTAGTGTCGTTCATCATCAGTGTACAATGTTATGCCGGGGTGAAGTATGAGCTCTTTTTATTTCATCATTAATCCTGTGTTCCAAACTTCGTCAAAGACTTGTCTGATGTGTATGACAACAGCGGAAGAGAATTGTTGTTCAAGACTTTAATTGTTGATGCACCTATTTAGTTGCATAATTTACCCAAGTGATGGTTTCAAGCAAAATCTTAAGTTGCCTTTCATCAGTTTCGAGTCAACAAGACGTATGTTCTGGTAAGGATTGTAGCGCATAGTCCGGTGGGATTGTGGAGAGTGCTGAGTTACAATGCCTGAATAATAGGCATGTATTTATTTGTTACAAAAGTGTAAGGACAATTTATTTGTAAATTATATTTACACTATTCGTGATATGTTCATAGGTTTCATCGTATGTTTTACATAAACATTTACATATTTTCTTTATTTTTTTGTGGCATGTGTACGTTGAGATTTTCCTACCCTGTCATATTTTTTTTCCTCAGAGGGTTCAACTTAACAAAAATTTATTGGACACTTACATTCTCCTGCTTACTGTTGTTATTGTTAGAGAGTGGAAGTTTTTTAGATACTTCACATTAATTGGGATTTAATGTGAATGAGTACCCTATATTGTTTTTTTCCCCAAGAGTAGTTTATGAAATAATAATAACGTGCATTAAATGACGAAACATATAACATACTTTGTTTTGTCAAACCTGCTGTTATATTGAATGTAATAGACACATTAGAAAAAGAAAATAATAACTCACATACTCATTCAATCGTTTGTAATGCCTATAGCGACACCTCCCATCGTTGTTCCAGCTGTCGTCTTTCGCCGAGGTCCGCGCGAAGCAATAAAGGTCTGCAGTCGGCGGTCGCGGGCGGGCAGTTGCGAGGAGGGCGGGCGGACGACGGCGAGTGTCGCGTCGCGGGCCGTGACGAGTTCCACGCCGCCGCCCTCGCCACCGAAACTCTCGCGCCGTGATAAATGTGCTCCACCGGACACCCTGCCCTGCGCGGCCACCCTACACGACGCCTGCCGTTTCTTGGTTTTGCCGGCGGCGGTGGGCAGTGGCGGCGAGGGCGGGGTTGGGCTCATTTACACAGCCCCGGGGGTTGCTGTAGAACAAGGGCGACCCGTGGAGAGAGTTTGTCATCCCTTACTCTTGAACGGCGCGGCGCGGAGAGCTGAACACGAAAGCGCGTGTGCGGCCGAACAGTGGACACCGCCACGCCACCTCATTGACAGAGTGACGGATGACAGGGGCTGCAGAATAGAATAGCGAAGCGGGTACGAGTCGAAAACTATTTTACCTTCATCGGAGTTGGATTTATGTGGGAAGTAATTGAGTTGGAATAGAATAGAAGGGGCAGTCGAGTAGTGCAGTTTAAAAAAATTAAGAAAGGACTAGTGTTCCGAATTTGACAAACCACGAAGAAACGTGACTGATTTCTTTATTTTTGTTTTAATTATTTTATGACGCAACATTATGAATGACAAAAAAAGTTTTAATTTGTTTCTATTAGTCAATTAAATATATATATATTTGGGAACTCCATTTGCTAGAATAATTCACGTGAACACTTCGATAATAGATATATTTTTTAAATGTCCTGTGACATATATAATATATACTACAGAAAACTTTTCTCCAAGTAACAAAGTTTTTTTGACATATTTAAGATTTTAAAATTAGTATTTTTAGTAAAATAGTAAATAAAAAACCTTTTTAAAAACAAGCTTTTAAGCGATGTACTAAAGCGAAGTTAACGTTTTCATTAAAGTAATGCAATGTCAAATGCAATTGCCTCCATACATCTTTCACATTAGTAGATCCTAATACAAATAAACGTACTTACCATCTGTATCGCTGAAAAAGATTTAATATTTTACGTTAAATTAGTCTTCAATAAACTCGTCGCGCGAAATGTTCATAAAAGTGGATACCAAATAATTTCATTGGACATTGACGTATTTTATTTACGATTTGCGCAACAAGATTTTTCGAAAACAAATAATTCAACAAATTATTAAATCTTTTTCAGCGATATTTTCAGCAAGATAGTAGGTACGTTTATTTTTATTAGGGTCTACTAATGTGAAATATGTATGGAGGCATTAGCATTTGATATTGCATTGCTTTCAACGAAAACATTAATTTATTGTATTAGCTTTACTACATAGCTTAATTAAAAGATTGTTTTTAATAAAGGTATTTTATATTACTTTATTTTGTTCTTTTTAGTATTATAATTCGTTTATTTATTTGTCATAATATATCTCCCTTGTACTTTTGTAATATTCAAAATACCTTTGAAACACGAACTTGTATTGTTATGAATAAACAGCATAAATGATATAGCAACCCTGAGATTCACCTTCCGATATCATAATCATCTTTTGAGAAACGATCGTAATGAAGTTAAAACGAAGAGTGAAGGTTATGCAATGCGTTATACTTACTTGTATGAGAGAGACGGATTATATTTCAGGGGAAGCTTCCCGGAAATAAATCACCGCGAGTTATCTCGGAAATAAATCGTTATTTAAAAAACCTTCGTAAGAGATTTTATTTGAAACATACATCATAATATTGCATGGTCAGAGATTATATATGTGTGTCAAATTTCAGTTCAATCCGTTGAGAGAAAGTGGTTAAAAATTCCAAGATTTGACCCAAACCTACGAAATAACAAGTGAAGTTAAATGAAAGCTTGTAAAATTAATTTTCATGCGATTTAATGCATTCATCATCAACAATTATTACAAGTATTTGATTTAAATGGTTGATGTTGTGTGGAATTTTAGTAATTTAATTCCAGTCCTACCTTAAATGTAAAAGAGTGCCCTGTTTAGAAAAGTTTTAAGGCAGGATGAATGAAGAAAAACATTTGAGATCGAAACAAATTTCGCCGAACTGAATTAATTGTTAGTTTTGTATTATTTCAGATGAAGTAATTTTATCGTGGTTGTAAATAGATAAAAATTCCTTTCGCCTCTCCAACTTCGAATGCTATTGTCTAACAAAAGTGATGGCAATATAGGTACATTAAATTAGAATACAGGCAAATGCTTTCGTTTAACTTTACTTTCACAGTTGCCAACTTCACAAGAANTGCCAACTTCACAAGAACAGTAAATATAAAAGAAGAATATTTTGTAATTGGTCATTTAGAAGATGATCTGCATGGTAGCGACCATAATCCTATTTGATTGTCCTTGCAGGAACGTGCGACTATTCTCGAATGCAAGCCACGGAAATGGATTCTCAGTAAGGCTAATTGGACACAGTACCGTACCCTCTGTGTCTTCAGAGAAACGGGTAGTGTCCAAGAGAGGGTCGACCATCTGACCCAGGTGATTGATCACCCCGCTGAAGAATTCATTCCGAAAATATCTATTTTTCCACGAAGACCTCATGTTCCCTGGTGGAATGACGCATGTCACTCCGCCATTCGCGCAAGACGAAGAGCATTGCGGAGATTTAAGGCTAGAACATCTCCGGAAAACCTCGCCGCATATCGGATTGCTAGAGCAAAAGCGCGCAGAACTATCAAAGAATCCAGATCCACCTCCTGGAAAGAGTTTCTAGGCACCATTAAGAGAACAACATCGTCCACTAAAGTATGGGAGTCCATCCGAAAGATATCTGGAAGGTATTCTCGAGTCCCAATATCTGGACTCAATTATCAGGGTCGGGTTCTCACCAACAACAGAGAAATGGCAACAGCAATGGCTGAATATTTTGCTGACCTAACATCTACAGCAAACTGCGATCCTGATTTCGCGAGAAAAAAGGAAACAGCAGAGAGCACACCATTTGACTTTCGTTCTACCAACTGGGAACCCTACAACTCTCCCTTCTCTATGTGGGAACTTGAGTCAGCTCTAGCGACAGTCCACGACACTGCTCCTGGCCCTGATTCAATTCATTATGAAATGCTGAGACAACTCAGTCTCGAGTCGAAAGAATATCTTCTGGATATCTTTAATCTTTCATGGTCCGAGGGAGAATTCCCTAATTCCTGGAAGGAAGCAACTCTTATACCTTTACTAAAACCAGGTAAGGACAAAACGAACATTAGTAGTTATCGAAGCATTGCCTAGACGAGTTGTGTTGGTAAAACTTTGGAGTGAATTATCAACCGACGTCTCGTCTGGTATCTAGAACGGCATGTCTTGCTGAGTCGATCTCAGTGTGGTTTCAGAAAGTTCCATTCCACCCTGGACAGCTTACTTCTCCTGGAATCAGCAATTCAAGATGCTTTCGTCCAAAGACAACATCTCATCGCAATATTCTCTGACATCGAGAAGGCTTACGATACTATTTGGCGTCATGACATTTTACAACAACTGTATGCCTGGGGATTTAGAGGACGTCATCCTCTGATGCTCATGTCCTTTTTGAATCAACGTTCCTTCCGCTATAGAATTGGAAGACACACCTCGGATCTCCTTCAAGAGAACGGTGTTCCTCAGGGCTCAGTCTTGGGTGTGACCTTATTTGCAGTAGCCATAAACAGCATAACGTCTGCTGTAAAGAATCCTGTTTTACACTCTCTTTTTGTCGATGACTTTGCTATCTTTTGTTCGTCACAGAGTGTCACAGGCGTGGAGCGACAACTCCAACTCGTCCTTAAAAGATTATACCACAGGACGAAAACGACATGTTTTCGTTTCTCTGCTGAGAAAACACGCTGTGTTCTTTTCAGTAGGACACCAAGCCTTCTGGTAGAACCACACCTCGCCTTGGGGAACAACGTTTTCAAATTCTACCCTTTTGTGAAATTCTTAGATCTAATCTTTGATCAGAGACTGAATTGGATTGAACATCTAACAGACCTAAGAGCAAGAACATTAAAGTGTCTGAATTTATTGAAGTGCCTCAGTAGCAGGGAATGGGGCGCTGATCGTTACTCCCTGCACCAGTTTCATCGAGCATTCATAAGATTTTGGATCGATTATGGCTGCGTTGTATATAGCTCTGCTTGTGCAAGCTGTTTAAAGATGTTGGATAGTGTCCACCATGCAAGACTTCGACTAGTTACATGAGCATACCGCACTAGTCCCATTCCGAGTTTGTATGTCGAGAGTGGTGAACCTTCTCTTTCCCTCCGGCGGCAAATCCTGATGCTACGACACTTTTGCCACATGCAGACTTTACCCGACAATCTGGTGCACAACGCGGTTTTCCATCCATTCACTTCTTCCATCCGTTTCTACAACAACAAACNTCTGAGAGCAACCAAACCTTTTGGATATCGCTCCAAACAAATTTTGGAAACCTTAAATGTACACACACCAAATGTCTTACATCAAAGTTTTAGTAAGTCTCCCCCTTGGGCTTTGCAGAAGCCGAAGATTATTTTCGATCTTCTGCATCGTGACAAAAAGAACACTCCAGCTCCGATGTTGAGGGTATACTTTCAGCTAATCCTCTACAAACACCAGGTCCGTATCCCTGTGTTTACCGACGGGTCGAAGCAGGCTGATGGTGTCGGCTGCTCCGTGGTATTTCCCCGTGAGACCAGTGGCTACCGTCTAGGCGACTTGTGCAGTGTTAACACTGCTGAGTGCTACGCCATATTAAGGGCATTGCGATCAACAAAATGCTCCGGCGGATCACATTTCCTGATTTGTTCTGATTTGCTGAGTGCTCTTCAAGCAATCCAGACCATGTATCCAGCTGATAAGCTGATCCAGAACATTCAGGATGTACTTTTCTCACTGCAAAGTGATGGAAAGAACATAATGTTTTGCTGGGTTCCCGGACACGTGGGAATCAGAGGAAATGAGGAAGCAGACTATTCCGCAAAGACGGCATGTCTCAGGAATCGCGTGGACTTCTCCACAATTCCAAAACAAGATCTCCTAAATTCCGTCAAGATAAGGATTCAGAGAGAATGGAGCAATGAGTGGTTAGCTGTTGGAAGGAGTAAGCTCCGAATTATCAAATCTTCTGTTAAGTCATGGAGCAGTTCCTGTAGGCCAGCCCTGCGCGACGAGGTCTTGCTGACCCACCTGCACATAGGACATTGTCCTCTCACTCATCGGTATCTCTTACTACTTGATGATGAACCCGTTTGCGAGGAGTGTAGCTGTTCTCTTGACAGTGCGTCACCTACTAATTGATTGCAGAAGATACTTAAGTATACGGAGACGAATTGGTCTGGCTGCAGATTTACCAACAATTCTCGGAAATGAAACGGTTAATGTTGATAAACTATTGAATTTTATGAGTAGATCAGGGCTCCTCCCACAAGTTCTCGGGAGGGTTTAAAATTTGCATTCCCTTTTCATCTTTACTGCCTTCTTTGTTTTCATCGTTCGTTTCTGTAATTAGAAAATATAATATTTAGAAATTGTTTTCCTTTTTTTTGTGAAATAATGTATGGGTTATCTGTTTTCTTTTCTTTCATCTTTCTATTTAGATATTTGTTGATTTCAGGAGTTTTTTTTAGTGGGTATGGTCGAAATATTCGTCGAGTCCCACACACGGGGAAGAGTCACTACGGCTCTTCTCTATGTTGGGAAACTGCATTTTTCCCTACTTGCATGGGCTCTAATGACATCGATGTTGACGAGCTTTAAAGCCCCAGCAACAACAACAACAACTACTTCTTTTGATGATATGAAAATAACACATAAGTTAACTGCTATAAATATCCACCGATAGTTCAGTAGATGATACAGTTCTCCTGTCTTTAACTCTTTTGTACTTTTTATGTATTCTTTCTTTGATAGACATATTCTTTGCCTGTGAATACATATTAGTAGTTAACGCGTGAATGTTGTTTACTATTGCTATTTCTCATTTTTCATTGATTTCCCTGGAACGATGCAATTAATAATATTTTAATGCCCGACACGTTTAAGATAATTTGAATCGATATCGTTTGTTATGTACTTCATTTAAAATTTATTAGAAGTCGCGGATAACAATAATCTTTATGTTTCTCCAGAAGTAAGCAAGGGAACATCCCACGAATTCCGATCAAAGGACCCGAGGGCAGTTGACTGAGTTAATATTTCTGAGTACAATGTCTGTAATATGTTTAATTTTTACATATAGTAGTTGTGTTCTTCAATGAGGCAATTTCTTATAAGGAGAGCGTGGCACTTAAAAAGTGTTACGTGTTGTATTATCGTAAAATCAGACTTGTTTGAAATTTAGCTGATCGGAGTCTAAAAGTTCAGGTATCCTTTTTGTGACTGTTACTACCTGCAGTAAATAAGACTTTTCAGCGTGACGGTCTGAATGAGTTGTGGATTCGCTATCGTGCTCTCTACCCCGTCGTTTGCTCCTCCTCTCATCTCGGGCCGACAACGTCCCAGAAAACGCAGTGAGGCTTCGCATCTTTCCTGTCACCGTCAAGCGACGGACGGAAGTTGACAGCGCCCGTCTCCGGCGCGGGTTCCATCAACCCTTCCTCTTCTCAGCTCAAGTTTGACTTCGTCGATCTAATTACGTTATAACTAATATCGAACCCGGTATATTTCCCCTATCGCTGAGGCGTCAACCACTACGCCATCAGTTCAAATTCCACAGCTTGTTCACAGTGGTCACATGCGCCGTCTCATCGGCAAGGCCAGTGTCATAATCAAGGAAGAAGTAAACTCAAGCGCACTGTTCATTGCACTGCTTTGTTAAACAGGATTGAAGAATGGGAACAATTGTGGAGGATGGAGTTGTGGTTATCGTTTCTGATGCGTACAGGAGATCCGGAGTTCTATTTCCGGTTCGTCGCGAATTTCAACTGTCCATAGTTATCACATCTCCATGTGTGGCTTCACGGATAGAAAAATTAGCATTTAGCTGCACCAAAGTGTAAATTTTAGGTAAATCAATGATATTTTTGTCAATCGTTGAAACAGTTCAGAAATTTTAAAAAGCGTGTTTACTTCGTATTTACGATTTCTTTGCATTATGAATATCTCTAATGTCTAAGCTTTATTTAATAGTGGCATGGCATGACACTAATTTACGTAAAAAATCTTAAATTCTCGCTAGGAGTAGTTTGATTTGAAGAATGAAGATGTTTTTTCATTACTATATAATTTTGGATGTACCAATATTCATAATGAGGAATTCTAAAAATATTAATATTTGAAGTACGTCCAGTTACTTCTGTACAAAAAAAAATTGTCATAAACTTTTCACCCAAATAGAAAATGGCTGGCTTTGTGCGGTAAAATGAATAATTACTTTTCGAGAAAAATAAGTTTGTTTTATCCTTAAAAAAACATTGAAACTTGATTTTGATTAAAATGTCAAATATTCGTGTAATTGTGACGTGGTGATTGTAGAATGCATTAATTTGTTTGATCAGGCCAAGTATTCCTCGCGATTAGAAAATACTCACTGTCCGCTTTTGTTTATTATATCCGTTCCTCTTACTTGTGATATGCTCCTTCTATTCTCTTTCCTGACCTTCCTTGGTCACCTCTTGTTCTGATCGATCCCGACACCATTAGGGCTAGGGTATTTTTCATTTTCCTCTTTATTAAAAAATATATATATGTTGATATTTGAGATATGTTGATACTTGAGTTTTGAGTTGTAATTCAGGAGGATTTTTAGTGGGTATGGTTGAGTCATTCGGCGAGTCCCACACGCGGGGAGAGTCATGTTGGCTCTCTCTAGTGCGTAACTGCAACTACCTGTACAAGTTTTTAGGGCTCAATGACCTCGATGTTCTCATTATATCCGTTTCACATCGCGCTATCAGGAAGACATTGTTTTAGACTCTTGCTGTTCCGATATTTTTGAATCGTGTTACATCATGCCACAGGTGACTGAATGAGTGTTGCCGAGTTTGTCAGGTAACGTTGCCTCTACAGGAGCAGACTAAGCTACTCCAGTATACACATGTCATATTTTTTTGCTTCGTGTTTTAGTTTTAAAATATCATGAACGGAAACGCACTATATTTATTAGTTTCTTGTACATTAGTTCTAGTAAATGCCTTTGTTGTCCTGAACGTGGTCATAGACAGTTTATAACAGCTCTCTTGGCAATAAATGATTTCTTTATTTAATGTCAGTGTAATTGGCTTGATGGTGGTATAGCGCTTGTGCACTGTGTAGCCAACGCTTTCGTTTGGCCATGTTTAAGATAATAGTATCATGCATTATGTTGGTAGACCAATCGAATTTCTGAAAACTTAAATCCATCGCCAACCTCTAACACCGATTCAATTCGCGTGCTCTTGTGGCGCTGTTCTGTTTCTTCTGCAGCGTGTGCAACGAATACTACATTGTTCCTTTGTTGTATTATCAAATTGTATTTCTTTACAGCAAATAGTCACTTTTGTGACTACTATATATTTATTTGGATATACTTTAGTTCGTGGAAGTTGGCAATTCGTGTTAGGCAGCCATATTGCAAGTTTCGGCAATGTGATATGACTTTGAGTTTCCTGAACGGCCACTAGTGAACAGCCACTTGTTGGCAACCTCTTGTGACAGAATTCGTAAAATAACATTGCCTGTATTCATGAGGGGTTTTTTAGTGGGTATGGTCGAGATATTCGGGGAGTCCCACACACGGGGAAGAGTCACTACGGTTCTTCTCTATGGTGCGTAATTGCATTTTTCCCTACTTGCATGGGCTCTAATGACCTCGATGTTGACGAGCCCTAAAGCCCCGCTCAGAAAAAAAAAGTATAGGAATCGACTCCCTCGACGGTGGTGTGACCGACCAGTACGATCAGTCACTAGTGGCTTCTATATCGTAACATAATGTATATTAATATAATAATATTCAGAAATATAATCAACGCCGTAGTGTATTATACGTTCCTATGTAGACAATGCTATTTGACGACCTCGGCCAATCTCGGTCGCAAGTGGTCGGTGATTAGTGAGGTATAGTCATAATACCTTGCCTCGAGAAATTTTTGTTTCTTTTCATTTCTTTACTTATTGCCAGTCTACCTGGTTTGATGTTGGTACAGAGCTAGTGCTCAATGTAACCGATGCTTTCACTTCGCTATCGTTCATAAGAACAATGATTTGTGTACCTCGCGTTATGTTGGTAGGGCATTCGTAGTTCTCAAAACTTAAGTCTATAACCAAAACGCGCCATTAATTTACTCTTGTTTCTTAGCTTGTTGTGACATTCTTTTACAGTAAATAATCGCTTTAGTGACTATTATTAATATGTATTTGGATATTACTTAAATTCGCAGATATAGGCAATTTGTGTTAGATAGCCATAGCGCATAATTTTCGGCAAAGTTACATGACTTTCAGTATGGTGTAATATGGACCTTAATGTTCCGTCGTTTGGTCCTGTGCAATAGACACTGTCAGCATTTTATCTCGAAGTGACAGGTTGCGTCTCTGCGGGGTCACGACTTATGATGGTAACCGATTATCGCTGTTCTTCTTCACGACGGAGAAGAGCGTTCGCCGAGATTCGGTCGTGCTTTTTGGTGTAACTGGGCCTACCAGGCTCAACCGTTCCCCCTTGTTTTAGATAGGCTGCAATAATATATTTATATAGTATTTAATATTTTATCACGAAAAGACGATGCCGATCGGTTTAATGGTTTAACTTTTGATATTGTTATCACGCAAACAACATGGACTCATAATGGATTGCAATAAATCGTAATAATAATATTGCTTGTACACAGTTCGGTTTGTTTTTCTCTTCGAGATTATTGTGACAATAATTGAGATTAAAAGTTGGAATTGGACCGTAATTAGCATTAATATATTTTCGTTGCCTACTTTTAGATGCGGGGTACGTATATTATATTTTACACGTTCTGTTGTAAGGAGAACGCGGTTAAAATAGAATCGAACCCGCGCGTTCGCACATCGTGTGAAAGAAAAGAGAAGTCAACCACTGCACGTGGTTTTTATTTCTATTCTCTCTTTTCAAGTACTTAGCTAAACTAAATTAGCAATAAAATACAAAATGTATAATATTGCTTGACAAAAGGAGGAATAGTATAACATTAATGTACTCTGCAGTATCTCGTACTCGAAATCCTTAATAGCTCCCACTTCTTTGTGTGCATGACCCTGGATCCCGTTGCACATCTCCGCGAATGACGTCACCCGCAGTGGGGGAGAGTGACGACAGAGAGTGGGGTGGGGGACAGAAGGCGTAGGGGGTGGTGGCTGCGACGACGACTCGGTAGCGCAGGCGATCCAGAGCGTCAGGGGAGAGTTAATGTTCTCGAAAAGTTGAGCTTTAAAAGTTACGAGAGAAAGACGGCAGCGGCGGTGGAGGCATTCGGGCCTCCTCATCCCCACAGCATCCTCCGGTTTCCTCCGCAACTTCCATCCCCGTCTGCACTCTACATACCATCGGGGCCAGAAGGGGCGGCGGAATGTATTACACGCAGTTAGTGCGGCGGCCCGCGATACCGGCAGCCACTTCAAGGGGAGACGAGGGGCGGCGAAGCCCCCGCTGCGTCGCAAGGGCACAGGATATGGCAGGTCGTTTGCATGTTGTCGCAGCGCCCTTGTCCTCTTCTGCACTCGAGAATGCGTGTGTGAGTATGGGGTGCGAAAGCAAACGCCGATACTTTGTCTTCGAGGCACATCGCCGCCGCTTCTTCGCTGAGGTTGCGAACTGCTTCCTAATCTGCGAAGTAAACATGTTCTCTTGAACCGAGTCCATTGCCGCAGAAGGAAGGAATCTCACACGAGTTGGAAGTTGATGAAATATCTGCGTCTCTTATGATGTTGAAAATTGAAATCATCGAATTAATCTATTAGTAAGGTATTTGAATTATGGACATCGTTGATGGCATTTAATATTTCCATCATAGAATATCACCGTTTTCTAGCCACAACCATGTATACTGAAACAAATCTTATAATTAAATATTATAATAAATCAAAGCAAAAAACATTGCTACAAAAGGTCACATGATTTGAGCGAGAGAAAGTATTACATTCTCTTTTAACAATACCAGATTTTTCGATTTATGGTTCTAGTCGAATTTTATTGAATTTTTTTAAAAATTAGAGGTGACCTTGAATTTCGATCGGTAAACGTAATTGCGATGAACTATTTCGAGTCTTTTAACATTAAAGGTAACAATTATTTGTTCAACCTTTATTTTACTCACTGAGTAGTAATGTTCCATAGACCTGAGGCATGTGTACGTGGAAACAATGTTCAGAATAAAATGCAATAAAGAAGCCGAAAGTTTGCGGCAAAAGTTTTGTTTGTATTCAGAAACAAGAATGTGTGTTTTATAGGTTAAAAGCTTATTTTCCCAAAACTTTAGTTTTAATAGTTTTAACAACGCGACAACTCTATCGGTTGGTTCTTTACTTTTGTTAGTCTTACTTATTTCTATTATTTTAATTGTATTGCTAGATCTGAATTTACGTCACCGTACTTATGCGTTGTCTTTGTTACCTTCTTACCTTCTTAAAATGTTGAACAAAACAGTAATGCAAAGCTGTCGCAAGACGAAATGTACGTAAAGGAACCTAAAAGGTTTAATAATTTTTCCCTGTGATCGTAAGACGATAAAAGAAATTGAAATTATTCTTAATAGCCATCGTCTTAGGTCCAATTTTTCTGGAGCCCGACACATGTAACAATAGACGACATGCCCACTCCACCGCCGCTATCTCGCGGGTACCGAAGGTATTTCCAATTAAAAGCAGTGGCGCAGTCGTGCGACACTGGGTCATTAGGACCTCCGTACACAAGCCTCCGGGACTCCCTTCGGAACCTTCTGGAGGAGACTAGGCCGTGGCGAGTATCACCTAAGCGCTTACGACCGCTGTCGTGTTCACCGGCACCTTCCGTGCAGTCCCCGCCTCTCCGCTGGCCTCAGCGCTGAGCGCAGCTTGTTTGTGGCTGGGCTTTATAGCACCACGATGTTACGATGTTTCACCGCCGGTCCCAATTGGCCGCGATCATGGCGACATTGGCGCGCTCTGCTGGCGCGGCTTTGCGACTGGGACATCGCTTCCCAGAGTCGCCTCTGTCCCGATAGCGGTCTTTTTCTTTCCCTTACGTCCGGACAGTAGTATGCAAAGGAGACTGTGTACAGAAGTAGGTTCATATGGAGAGGGGGTACGAAGAACGCAGTCAGTTGGGAAGTACAAACCCGTCATTAGCGTCATAAGACGGTGACATTGGAACTAATTCACCTGGTTTAAAAGATCCGATTCCCTCTATCCTACACGTGTAGTGTAACAAAGGAGACTTTAGTGTCCTTGATTGAAACTGTTTACATTTACATTTTCCTTACAGTAAAGTTTAACCACTTGGCGGTTAAAGAGTTATACGTTTCGCAATTTTTCAGTTTTGTGTATATTTAAAAAAATTAAACGCGTATGTTGTCTAGACAAGTGTTCGTGTAGCAAAACAAACAATTAGGAAACAAAAAGTGACATTGTTTAAGCTACCAAAGGTATACATGTAATAATAAATTTTATGTAAAAATGTCATAATTATGATTTTGCAGTACGTAATTTCGCTATACGTACAGAACAGGAGCATTTTAACAACACCATAACGCCAAGTTATAAGTCTAACCAAGAGGACTATATGCGTCGGGCGTCGGTGCATCGCGTCATTCACACTGATAAAATAGTTCCAATGTCACCGTCTGACGGTGCTGATGACGGGTTTGTACTTGCCAACTGACGTGGTATTTCGTACATATGGGACTCTATCCCCTCCTCAAGTAGTTTCCACTCCTGTATATAATCTCCTTGGTCGCATGATATCTTGAGTCGAAGGTCATTTATCGCATGTTATTGTGATGCTAACTCGCGCGGTAGGTCTTGGACTGTGAATCTGAGTCAGGAGAAAGCATGACGAAGTCAAAGAGGAGTATTTATGATTTGTGACGGTTCATTTGTAAAGCTATTGGTCGAGCATAAATGAAATAGTGACTTACGAGAGGGTATAATTATTAAGGTAAAACGGTGATTATCATCATCAAATTGCCTACTTGCCAATTATGATTAAAGTATATGTTGTTTCATTACGAGACCCTGTAACATGATGAGTCGGACCCACCGGAAACTGGTTTCCAAAGTTTAGCTCGTTAATATAGCTACAAACTTACGATCGGAATGGACTTTGAACAACATTGAAACGTCGTAGATTGGAACCGTGTTGTTGGAACTCTAATGACATCAATAGTTACTTCCAGTACACGTTTTCTCATAATTTTCATATCCATTTATTTTTTTAGTCTCAACCAATGAAGATAGAAGGATAACACGTTTTCAAGTTAAGTGACTCAGTTTTTGTTAGAAACGTAGAGACCGAAACACCGAAACAACTGGGACTTCAGAATACACGAACAAAGTCTTTAGCGAACGTGGTATAATATGCATCGGCTCTAATATATTTGTTTGACTGTTCTAGCGCAACGAAACACTTTTGTTTTTCTGTCTCAAGCTGCATATTTTGGTGAAACGTTCAAAACATTCGTTAGTGATGACTATTATTTCTTTCTCTTTTGGTGAAAACGTGGTTTTTGGAGTATCATGGGATTTTAACATTCGGTTAAACGAGCTCGCGTTATATTACTTTGTAGAGGAATTATTCGAACCATAATATGAAGTGATGGTTTAATCGATTGTGTCTCAAGTGTGACATCCTGAATAAAATTCGTATTAAGTGACATGGAACTCAATTCGTTGGTTTGGAATAATATTCTTTTTTATAAAACAGATTAATCCGAAGGGTAATACTATTACACGCGTTCCACGTGTAAGTGCAAGATTCCTATAGCATTAGTTTGTATCAAGGGAGGATGTAGGTGTTGAGAGGAAAAATGTGATATATGTAAACCCCGAAAAAGGAAATATAATTTCCGAAACTTTGACAAGAAATTTTGATTAATTTATTGTGCTGATTACACCACAACAATTCGTGTGACTTAGGCCGGTATTACACGACCATATTTCTGTATCATATATGTATGATCAAAGATATATGATCAAAAATATGACCGTGTAATGCACAAGCTTTGATCGCAATTCAGCTATGATCTTATATCTATGACATGGGTTCTCGCGGAGAGAATCTTTGATCATATATTTCATCATATCTTTGATCACAGATATGACATAAATATGACCGTGTAATATTAGCCTTATTCTATTTTGGGGTGAATAATAAGTCATCTGATTGTATCGAAACGTTTACAATATCATGATTTGTTCTCACTCAAATGGGGATGTACGCTAGAATAATTTCTGAGTATATTTCTAATACAAGCTGATTTTACTCGTTGACACAAGGAAGTTTGAATTAATCTCTTCTCAGCCATTTGAAACAATTTCCATACATTTTAATAATCAAACATCTGGTGATAAATAGGTTAGCATGAATCGTGAAGAAAGAACCTTTAAATATATTTTTAAATGAATTATAGTTTATCGCAAAAACAAAAAAAACACGTTTTCTTGTATTTATGTCAATTTTCCAACAACAAATCGAGTAAAACTATTTGTTGTCTCTATCGAAATAACTCAGGGAACGGTGTTTGCAACACCAATTTCCAATGATGTGCTGATGTCTACGTGTAGGGGTTACTCCCAAAGTTCCGGAATTTCTGTTTGATTATAAACAGAAAAATAGAATAGCGGGCGGACTGTTCTTGGCCGTTTCACACAAACAATCGTTTCATGATACAGATTTGCTCAGCAGGGAAACTTATATAATATCATCAGATTTGAGGGCAATGCTCGAATAGTGAAATTGCCAATTCATCCTCGCGTATTGTTTAGACACGTTTTACTTGTATCAACAGACTCTTCGCGATATTACGTTCGGATGCTGCCGCCTACATCAGACGATTTTCCCCCCAGTGGACTTACATCTAGTAAGTACGTGTTTGGCAAACACGGGGCCCCGAGCTGAGTCTGGCATTGCTTCCACTGACTTGTGCGAGGCTCCTTCCTTTCTCTTTCCTGACCTCCCATGGTCACCTCTTGTTCTTTTCGATCCCGACGCTAGAGTATCTTTCATTTTCCTCATTTTTTGTCTTCAATGTTTTGATTTTTGGTTTTGAGATATGTTTTGGTATGTTGTAATTCAGGAGGGTACTTGCGTATGGTCGAATCATTCGACGAGTCCCACAAGAGGGGAGAGTCATGTTTGCTCTCCCTAGTGCGTAACTGCATTTTCCCTATCTGTACACGTCTTTAGGGCTCCAATGACCTCGATGTTGACGAGCCGTAAAGCCCCCCCCCCCCNTTGTAGAACCGGTAGTAATATGCAAACTGTGATTGACATAGGGCTTGATTTGGTGAAAATTACAATGTCTGAAGTTAGCTTTTCCACGGGTGTGCCTTTGTGTGGGTGTCTTTTTGCAGTGTTCGTGTGGGTGCAGTGTCACGCTATTTTTCTTATACTGCGAGGACTAAGAATCACATCTGAGAAACATCTTAAAATAGTTTTTCCCTAATAAAAAAATGAAAATGGGCGTATATGGAGTTTTTTTTGTCGAAACAGAATTAAATTTTACTAACCAACTAACGCTGAGAAACAAATACAACCATCGTATCAATTAAATGTTTACGCAATGTACGACAGAGATAAACCGAGAGAACGGGTGAGTCTGAAATTCAGAGGAAGGAACGATATCTCTATACCTTCGGATGTGACTTCTCAACCTTTGGATATGATATCCAAACCTTATAGTATCGGAATTTTAGGGTTGGGATGTCGTGTCCAGAGGTTTGGAGAAATCTTTTTCTTCCATTGAATTTGAGTCCCACATCCAAAACTTAGATAACTCACATCAAGTGCAGGACACATACGCTATGTATGATAGTAGAAACCACATGTGGGTTCCATTTCCTGGGGATAAGCGGCAGGTAATACTTTTCTTGGACAGCGGCAAAATGTCGCACCCATAGAGAGATCATCTAGATCAATAAGGTATGGGAAAATACTCTCGAATGTCTGTTATATAGGAAAAGTCATGTAAGCTTATGTAACAATATCGCGTAACTGTAAACTTACATGTATGTACTTTCTTATATATAGTGTGAAAGTCAAACTATCCCTGAACCGGCCCCGAAGGCGCCCATGTATATAATCATGTAGTCCTGATGAGACCTGATTCCGAGAAAGTAGAGCTAAGTACAAAAATTATGTGGTGTCCACAAAATAAAAAAGAACGATAGGAGTTGGTAGTTTTGTTCTATGCTACTGTAAAGTACGCAAGAACAACAGTAAAAATGTTTTTTTAATGGGAGAGATTAAAACGAGAGAGATGAAATTTTAAAAAAAAATGAGAGAGAGACTCGAAAAGGGGGTGGTAGAGGGGTATATGCGCCGAGTCATGGTGCAGTCATCACCATCCTCGCAGTCGTCGATGCTGAGGGGCGATGTCCCGCTGCGACAGTGACGCTCGCCGACGCTGGCAGCCTGCAACCGCGGTGCATGCAGAGAATACTAGTGTGATGGTTAGGCGCTTCTATTCATTGAAAATATGCTGTGTTGGGTGTGATATCCAGAATGCTTTTAGTTTCGTTTGAAGCCGCGAGTGCATGGCACAATTCATTTTACAAATAAAATGAGCAAACAAGTCCTGGTATCACGCATTGATTGAGTATGTTGTATTCCTTGCAACTATGCAATTTTTATAGTTTTAATCATCTACCACTGCAAATTTACAGTTCAGTAAATAATGTAATTGAAATTCTACTGTAGTCCAATGAATGGTTCATTTGACAAAACCTCCCGAAATTGTTTGTGAATAAAAGAAGAGGATATAAAATTATTGGAAAGCTGTGTACTGTGCCATCCTAGCCTGTTCCTATTACTATCGATAACTTCACCGTATCTATTATTTTACCGTATCGAAAATTTAACTGATGAAGTAACTACATTCTTGGTTTTGGAAATGGACGAACTTTTATGTCTCTTCTTAGGAGTGCTGTTAATTCTGGATCGTAACTGCCTACCGACGAAAACAATTCATAGTGAAACACATTACCATTCTTTACATTTCGACTCAAAAAGATATGTTTTTCTTGTTTCATTTCAGGAGTTAGCATTTGTGACACCCGACAAGAATGTTTCCTAAAATAAAGAGAATAATGGAGAGTATGAAGGCCTCATTCGCGTGAACGCTTCGTCATTTCAGTGAATAAGCTTTCATATGCGCCTTTGAGATGTGAATCAACTCGAAAGCTTGAACGTAATCTTCGATATAGACCTTGTAAATACAAGGGGCATTTCAACTGTCGTTTTAGAGTCCGAATCGCCTCCCATGATGCCACTTGTCTGGTGTCATCTCCAGCTCTCGTGAACACAGAATAGTTTTATTTTGTAAATTGAGCTTTACGTCTTGCATGAATGTATCATCTCGGAAAATTTCTCTTTGTATCTCTGCTTGTAATGAATGGTGTATTTCAAGGTTGCTTATAAATACCTATGAGTATAGAAATTTTCAATGGTGATGATTTTTACCGCAGTCGATTTGCAGCTCCAATTAACCCAAGTCATTGGACATCAAGTAGTATCGAAGAGGGTTTAAATCGCACTTAAATGGTAAGCTAATTATTCGATATTATCTGTGACGTTCTTATTTACAAGTATTTTATTTATACAAATACATATTTATTAGATTCTTTTCTATGTCGGTGGTGCATAAGTTTGAAAATAACGTTTTGCTTTGTTAAATACTTTTCTTCGAAGAATTATAATTTTTATTCACGTTTGATGTGCTACCATAGCGAAGATTAAGAGTAAAGAATTTGAAACTAAAGTTTTTCGTCGCATATGGTTTAAATATATTTACAGCTTATTTATACAGCTGATATCTTGAGACTTTAACATTTCTCGGACCAAATTCTTGCGGTTTGGCCAAACTCTTTATTGTTTACTTTGTCAACGTTTCGGTAACGAACGTTACCTTCATCAGGGCTATACAAAACATAAACCAATTTAGGGTTGACCTAAACTGGTTTCTTTGATTAGCCTTAATGAAGTTAACGTTCGTTACCGAAAATTTGTGTAAGTAATAATAAAAAACTTGGCCAAACCGCAAGAATTTTGTCTGGTACTTTCCAATGGCTGGTAACATTATTACAGTAAATATAAAATTTCTTGAAAACTCTTTCCAATCTTACGTAGATTAAGAATATTGCGTAAGAAACATGTTCCTTGTCACAAAAATGTAGTCTACAAAGAAGCTGAGATATACCTTAAATACAAAGATCTCGCTGTTGAGGTTAGTCGTCTGTGGAAAATGAAGACAGGTCATTCCCATAATTATTGGGGCACTGTGAATGATACCTCGTGGAATATCGAAGATCTTGGCGATGATTCCCGTTACAGTGCTCGAAAGAAATATTCAGGAAATAGCTCTCCTTGGAATTGCATACATTCTAAGGAAGGTAGTGTAAAATTTCCTCACTACATATTTCCTCCTCAGAGAGCTGGTTGCTCTCGGAAGGAAATATGAAAAACCGGCTTCCATATCATTTAAGCCGTGCAAGAAGGAATAGTCATAATAATAATAATAATAATAACAACCACAGCGTGTACCGGAACCAAGCGTATACATTATCACTACGCCAAGCAATTACAACCAGTGATAAAAACTATACACCCTGTCACCTGAATGAGCCTCTACCCCAACCAATACAAAAAAATTGAATGACAACCTGGCAAGATAAACTAATACACGGAAACTATCCCAACCAACTGACCAGCAGCAAAATAAATAAAATAGAATCAGTTAGGAAAATTATTCCCAGAAACAGGAAGCTTTATAGTATCAATGCAAGTCGGAGTCACACTAACCAGAAACTACAGGAAAATAATCCTAAAAGAAACAGGAATTTCAGATTCATGTAATTAAACCGAAGAAACTCTCGAGCATATTATTGGTGCTTGCACACAGTTAGCCCAAAACGATTACAAAACTAGACACGACAACATGGGAAAAATAATTCATCTGGAAATTGCAAAATTACTGAATTGCATTAAGTATCCCATACCAGCAGACCATCAGTATAATCCTCAACCAGTCCTGCAAGATGATTTGAAGTCAAATATTTCGTACTGGGACAGAAGCATTCTCACAGACCCAACAACAATTCACAACAGACCTGATGTCCTTTGGAGAAGAAAAGAATCAAAAGTGTATCTCATCGATTTTGCTGTCGTAATTTACAACAATCTAGAAAAAACCAAGAACGACAAAATATCATACTACCAACAACTAGCCTTTGAAGTAAATAAAAACTCTGGAATGTTCCAGAAGATCCTTTCATTATCTACCCTAGGACTAGTATCCCAATGCCTTGTCTATTCCATTAAAAAACTCGAAATTAACACCAATATAATAAGTAGACTGCAACACAGCGTCCTTCTGTCCTCAGCCCACATTACCAGATAGTTCTTGGACCTGAAATAGATTCTTCCTCCCAGCAGAACTTGATTTAATAATCCACTGCTGAGAGAAAAACCAACACAAGTTGAGAGAACTAAATAATAATAATAATTTAAAAAAATATTTTGATAGATCAATCCTCACCGACAATACAATTCATCATAATAGACAAATTCAAGAAAATCACACACATCATAGATATTGCAGTAACCAACACCCACAACCTACAAACTACTTACAATGAAGGAATTCCAAAATATGAAGATTTGAAAACAAATTCTTCGCTTATGGAATATGGAGTGTGTATATATAGTTCTTATAGTCCTGTCCACCACTGGAGTCATCCCTCACTGTCTGCACCTGAGCATCAAACTGCTTCAAGTCCCAAAAACAGATTTCTAACATTAGAAAAAGCAGCCATCTTTAAATAACACCTGTAGAATAGTCAGAAGATTTTTAAATTGTGACATTGTTTGAGATGAGGATGCTTAATATACCCCGCTCCTTACCTGAAAAACGTTGATGAAAATAAATAAATAATAATATTAATATTTATAACAACAACCCGAGGTTTCCTCGTGTGAATCGAGCACGCCTTCCATGAACATTATTTCCCATTAATTTTATCGACTCGCGCCGTTCAAATCTCCGCCGCGTCCCAGGAGCTGCCACCAGAAGCGCCGGTCGCTGGAGCGGTCGTCCCGCGCCTGTCCTCCTCCTTCGCTTGTGCTGCGTCATCGTCCGACCATCGCTCACCGAGCGAACGCCTTCCGCTGTGCGCGGTAGCAGACAGCGAATGCTCTGACTACGACAGGGGCAGTAACGGCATAGCAGTTGCAACAAGGCCGCTGTTGCGCGGCACGACGCTTTCGAATGACGGTGAGGTGGCCGGAATGTCTCTCGAGCAGCAACGACAGGGTAGAGTCCTCAATAAAAATAGAAACGCGATCGATGGGGATTTCCTTGTATTTGCGAAAAAGAAACGCGGTTTCCTATAGTTTATTTATTTATTGACAACTTGCCCCTGTACCTTAACTACATAGGCATTACCAAGGTTACGTTTAATCCGGTGTTTTTCCCTTTATAATGATTTGAACCATCTGCAGTTGGTCACATGATTCTGTCATTTCACTAGTGAACCAATAAGAGGTGAGCTCCGAGTGACAGCCTGCGTCAATGGACTACGAGAATGTGTTCTTATTAAATATGACTGTTATGAAAAAATATATGTAGGTGAGAACACAGTTGGTGGTTCTCTCACTTTTTGAGAACTCTGCTCGAGAGAAGAGAAACCAAGCGATGGAATGTGAAGCGGATTTTCTCGTAATTCCCGAAATGGATTCCGTGGACAACAACTCTATCCCATTGGCGTCAGTGGTGCTCATATGACTTCTCTTCCCCATTCTCTTCTCAACTGAAGATAATCTGCAGTTTGGCGAGTACGTGCGACATGGTAGAGGGTTATGAGAAACTACGCACTCAGAGGTCTCGAATGTCGCTGGTGGTTCTCTAATATTAAGGACTCTACGACAGTGGAGATGAGGCGCGGTGGTCTGAGGCGCACCTGTCCGTGGCTGCTACCGCGCTTTTGTGCGCTATCCGCTCGCATAATGAACCCACGAGTCGCTGTCTTACGCCTGGGTTCTCACCAGTCCTCGGGGGAGAGGGGAGACGGAAGGAAGGGTTACATGGATCTGAGACGCTTGGATTGACGTGATTCATTGCTTCACCAGTGAATAGTTCTCACCGGATTAACCTTCAAACGTGTAGTTTTTATATCTCTGTTTTATGCTCGAGGCGAATATCTTTGGGTTACTATGTCTGGCTTCTCCTACGGGTAGTGGGTGATTTCTCACATTAGTTTTCTTCTGTATATTGATAATATTCATCCCACCCCCAACGATTTAAATTATTCTGCATAAAACGTTTTTTGAATTTCTTCAATATATCCGTCTCAATGTCGCATATTTCAATGGCATTTGAGGCTATTTTGGATAAATTTGTTAATCATCTTAAATTAATTTAGATTGTTTTAAATCGATCTTAAGCGGTAAAATAGTGCAATTTGAATTAGCATCAGTAAGTTGGGAATCACTTGTA
>NNCF01128725.1:426059-458028 GCA_002313205.1 Laupala kohalensis
GAGAAATGTTGATTGTGTATATATTTCGTAATTTGAATGAATTTGATGAAGTACCCAATATCTTTTAAATGAACCAGAGGGTAGTTTCGAAATCGATCAGGATATTTCCGAGAAAAATGGAAAACAAATTTGGACTGGGTTATTCAACCAGGTGGCCAAGAATAGCTCCCATGAATAGTGTTTAGCGGGTTGCCAATACGCTCCTGTCAGTATGAACCTCCCTACGTTCATGCAAACAGCGCAGTTGAATAAAACGTGGAAGGACCTTTGTGTCAATTTTCACAGTTAACTCGGAATAGGATTTCTTTTCATCATACATTAATTCATACAAAAAAATAAGTATGATTATTACTTAACAATGAGGTCGTACATTGTCACACATGGATCGACAAAGAACAAATATATTGTCATTATTCTTGTTTAATTTCTTGTCGATTATTAATTCTTGTTGATTATATTGCAGCTTTAAGGATTTCCAACATCTAGATCATTAGGAGCCTCACAATTTTGAACGTTCAAATCATGTTGAGTATTCATAAAGCTACTATAATAATAATGGACTAAGAATTAAACAATAATTTCTTATTTTACATTTCTTACATACGTGTCATCTTCAATAAAATTGTAAGTTTAATTGCTCAATGTTCTGTACATGTAACTCGCTCGAATTTTTTCCTTTTTCTAGTGAACTGCAACTTCTCAAAGTTTGTCGCATTGTGGTTCAATGGGGTCATTAGTATTCTCTGGACATATAAAAAAGTTTCTTTTTCTGAAGATGAAACGAAAGTTAAATCGTTTTGAGACGTAACATACGTCGATCGAAAAGAAAAAAGAATATCAACAAAGTGAAATGCAAATAGAATGTACTTGCTGAAATTGGTTTTGTTTCTCTGGAAAATGGCGCTAACGTCACTGACCCACTCTTATGCTTTAAAAGGGCTCGTGCCTTATGTATTCAATATAAAAAATATAATAATAATAATTAATATTGTCATATGAAATGTTGTGTGTCCACCTTTGTTTCAAGGGCACACCAGTGCCACGATTTTTATTATATTTAGAGCGGATTAAACTGTTAAAACGGTACCAGAAAGTAATATGCTTGCCATTCAATTTTAAGACAATGCGAATGTGATAAATTGACCGAACCCCTTCACATATTTTTAAATTTGCTTGATACAGCAAAGAACTTTTATTTTGTGAACGTACTTTGGGATATTAGTACATTCACCCTCTCAGTGTTCCAGGAAGACGCATGGCATTGGTCGTTTCTGGGAAGTAAACTTCTGCGCGTGAGAAAAGACTTGGCCCACAGCGTCACCCCGCCGCTACTACATACTAATCCACCCTTCGGAATCTCAACTCACGGTTTCTATTCGGCGGGATGGATCCCCTGTGTTCGGCATGACTTGAATTCGTCAGAATTATTCTTTCCGCGACTTGTATTCACATCATTACTACTGTTGCGAAGAAATTTAATTCCGCACTAATGCTGATGCGTGAGATTTTTATAACACCGAATCAAGTAATATTAATCAATTGAGTTTTCAATTTGTCGCCGAGTGACAAATCTCTCTTTCGTGTACTAACATGATTGGGTAATTCGATGAGAAATCATCAAGAAAAAGTAATTTTCTCACCCACCATCTCAGATTTTGATGAAACTGACTTTGTTACGGACGTTCAGGGTTTCGAAAATTCGGACAATTCAAATATCGAACTATCTGACGTCGCGACGCGCGACTTGCTAATCTTGAGGGATGAAATCATGACTTTTATATTTTTCATCAAATATTTGCGAAACTTGGTAGTTATATATATTAAAGTATAAGAATGTTAGAAAAAAATTAACTCTACACCTAAGTATAAGTACAAAGAGTGAAAGAAAAGTTTAATTTAAATTTTTGAATTATTCAGTGAAAACATTTTAATATAAAAGGGAATATCACAAAAAGGGTGTGCAATAATCTCAATTTTATTTTAGAAATATATTTCTAAATGTTAGGGCTAACATATGATGAAAGAAAGAAGATGGGGGTTTCTTTCTTTAGGTTTCTTTTTTATTGTTTTCTTAGTGACGTTCCTACAATCTTGTATATTCTTGTTTGACTTAAGTATTGTTGTAAAATGGTTTGTTATATAGTTTTTTACACTAATACAAATTTCTCATTGTTATAAGCGAAGTGCTTTATAAATAAAATAAGATTATGTTACTTTCGTGGTATTCAGATTCCATAGTTTTAAAATCATGTAATATATTTTTCTCGAATTTCTCGTTCCATGTTCCTACTTACGCCAAAAGATAAACAGTTTTGTTAATTTTTAGTGTGAGAAAGGAACTAAGCAATGTTGCTTTAGATAGTCATTTTAATCACTTGTAAACAAAAAGAATGAATTATATTACTTCACAATAAAGATTATTTTTATCTAGTATTTTGTTAATGAGAAACAAAGTTATAGACAAACGAAAAGTATTTATTTGCCAAAACCGGCTTTCGACAGCTTATCCTGTCATCTTTAGTGGCCTTCTCTGCCCTGGAGTGGTGTGTGTGGAATGCCTCCAGAGCAGAGAAGGCCACTAAAGATGACAGCATAAGCCGTCGAAAGCCGGTTTTGGCAAATAAATACTTTTCGTTTGTCTATAACTTTGTTTCTCATTAAGTAAAAACCGAATACAACACCATTATCTAATTATATTTTTTGTTAATTCCTGCCATCGCACATGTATGTGTTTCTACCGAGTGATGCAAGGAGCAATTACAGCCAAAGGAAGGACAAATAAAATTGTGTGTTTAAACGACGAGAGTTTTCTCAAAGAGATCTGATGATCATTCCACTTTTTCCAGCCGTTGATTTGTAAAATCATTTCCATAAAACAGAACGTAATTCAAGACGCTCCATTGAGTTTTCGGTGTGACTATGTGAAAGCCAATGACCACACTCCCTCATCTCTCGTTCACATATTCATACATGTGAGACCGTCCGCACACACACACAATGTCCAGTGAGCCGCGTTGGAGAAGGAGTCGAGTCAGTCCGTCTTTCCACGCGATTTCCTGGCGCCCGTAATCAGATCCGCACGGCGGCGCCCATCGCTCAACCAGGCCCCAGGCCACTAGCGCTCGCTCAGATGGTGATGATGATGATGATTGCGCCGTGGGGAAGGAGGAGGGGAGGTAAGAAAGGGTGGAATCCTCTGCGGTCGTGGACGCAGCTATTTGTATCATGAATATATATGAACGTCTCCGCTCAGCATTTTCCGTCGTGAAAGCAACGTCTCGACGGAGGGACGCGCATATGCGCCGTCATTTGTCTGCGGGCGGCGCGCTTCTTCTGTCGTCGTCGCAAAGGCTGATGGGGCCGCGACGAGATTGCTGGTGGCCTTGGTGCTTCCAGCCGGAGAATGGACTCTTGGATGTGGGACGAATTACAAACCATAACGTCGGTACATGTTAAGTATTTGCTATATCATCTCCACTCATTCGCAGTGGCATTAGTTACGGAAATATCATACTGCATTTCAATTGTTGAAGGTATAACGAGCCCAAGTTCATCACCAACGAAGAATCTGTCAATGTTTCTATTCACTTTTCTTTCAAAATACACAGTATGAAAAGTAATTCATTAATTATGGTGCATTAAAATTGCCGAACATAATTATCTCGTTTAAATTGAAACAATGTATTAAAAAACCGTCTTTTATTTGACTACCGAAGTCCCTATTTGAATACTACTATGATTGCTCGAATCCAATATCACTGCGTTTTCTTATAATTTGTATTGAACAACTTTTTCGGTTGGCTCGTAATTCTAGCATATTACTGTAGTGCTCAATTCCGTATTAAATTGATGACGTGTGATTTTCTATTATGTCGGTTCCATTACGAGGGAATGCTTTTAAACACCTTCCCTTCATAGGCTTTATCCATGAGATCCCGTACAACTTCAAGATGGTTCTATTAAGCAATTAGCTCTGTATGGTTCTGATTTTATTGGACGGGGTGATGGATAATAATTTATTTCATTTTAAAAAATCGTGTCTTTCAAAAACAGTCGCCAGGTTATATAACACGTGCTAAAGAGTACTACATAGTAACGTAGTTAAACCGTGCCAGATTTGATTATAGTTTTTGCAAGTAAATCATGTCTATTTTATCGATGAATATTTTATCTCTGGATAATTGTTAAAAAGTAAAACGATTATTCCGTGTTCGATTATTACTTCAAGATCCAATAAAGCAGTGGCAAAAATATAAAAAAATTGATTCTTTGACACATTAACATTATTCGTAAATGTATGAGATCTGTAGTAAAACTTTTCAAGAAATTTCCTCATTTATCGTTCTCAATGTCTTTTCAGTGTTTATATCGTAATTTTGCAAATGATTCATATTTTATTTAGCGAATCATGAAGATATTCCAATGGCCTCTGGTAATTTCCCAAAGTCTCTTCATTGTGGAATTTCCGATATATATGCAAGATTCCCCGTTAACAAACGAATCTCCTCGTATGATGATTGAGGCAATTGGGCATACAAACTAAGTTTTGAAAATAATGCAGACGACCGTGGTACTGGGCACATGTTCTGTAGTCGGAAAAATTATTCCAGGCAGTGCATATTAACTATGAACGTATGATGTTAAATCCGCCTCTGCCTTAGGACCCTTGATCGGAATTGATGGGATGGTCCCTTGCTTGCTTCCGGAGAGTAAATTAGTTTATTGTCCTCCAGGTGGTCATACGCAGTTTGTAGCTGATTTATTTACTATAAATTTTTAATTAATTAACATGCTTGGGCAAGGCCGCTGCTATTCTTAATTTTCTGGAAATTCCTGAGACATGTGTAAAAACATAAAGTAATGATAACTTGAATATTGATCCCTATCATGTGCTATAATATAACCTTTATTAATATTAGTTTTGAGACGTAAGTAGTTCCATCTAAGGCTGTACGTAACGCCCCCCAGGGTGCTGTGCTGCTGATGTCAGCTGGCGGCCACACACGGGGCGATCGCAAGGAGAGCGAACCAACGGGAGACAAAATTAATGACGTGCCCCGCCTTGACACATCGCTGCAATGCCCTTTATGGCTTCACCACAACATCTTAGGCGGGAACTCTGCTGTCGGTGTTTGCTGTAGTGATTGGAGGAGAGGAGTCTGTTTTTTTATTCCTGGGATGTTGTAGCAGTGACTACGATTAGAAGCATAAAGGGTGAGATGGTGACTCGTCAATGTCTCAAATGAAAGATAGGAATGAAGAACTCTAGAATGTTTTGCCAAATTTGATGAAATACATAAACACTAAATCTACGAAAAAAAAGTTGTTACGTAATGTGGGATTACGGAGTTATTGCAAAAATCGAAATGACACTTTAGAAAAAAATTAAACAGTTTAGACATTTTTGAAATTTGTATTAAAATGACGCAATAATTTATTTTTTTAAATATAGTAGATAAGCAAACTTTAATAAAAAATGCAACATTTTTGTATACATCTAAAAATTCATGTATCGTGAAACAAAATGTTCTTGTCTGCTTTTTTCTTATTTATCAGGCCTGCTTGAATGAGTCAAGGAGCTACTTTCCTTCAAGTAGAATGCAGCATAACATAATTTTTTTTATATTGTAACATTTATGGAGAGAAAGAAAATGATTGAAATTTCAATGCTGAATAATCTTTAGTGTAGAGTCTTAATGGTGTACGTCAAAAAGGCAATTTTCTTTCAGGAGAGCCAGAATGTACTTAAAGAAATTTACTATTGGTACAAATTAAACTATTGAATTTGTTTAAAAATGGTAGTTTTGTTTTGTGCAAATTACAAGATGACATTTTATGTTGACTCCAAGAATATTTTGTTATTGACAATTTCTTTAATAAAACTCTACACTAACGGGAACTTATGAGTAAATATTACCAAAGTTGTGACAAAGTTTAAATTAAGCAAATGATTTAATTGATCTTACAAAAATAAATACTGAAAAACTTTAGTAAAAAATAAATTACTGAAACTGAAAGGAAATATTTGTAAACCTTAACCTTGTAATTAATATCATCTATAGATGCAGTATTTCTCCACTAATCATAAAACTGGATCATCTGCATGTCAATTAGAAGTTGCTTTATGGTTATTATTATTATTATTATTATTATTATTATTATTGTATTTAAAATTATCTGCGTAGGATCTTCAACGTTTTCTTTATTCAATGTGATGGGAGGGAAGTGATGATTTTGTGGACTATGGGCCGTGTGTATAAAGCGACCAAATTTTTCAGTTCTTGGTATGTCAGTGGTCATGGGAGTAAGTGCAGATAGGAGGAGAAAAACACATCGTTCACCTATTCCGAAGCCTTCGGATAGATGCGTGTTGATTAAAGGTAGTGTAGAGGCAGATGATATAGGTACAGCAGCTATAGATAGGGCATGACATCCTGTGAGGAGTTGCTTGATATTCTAATTGTGGCTTGTAGAAGCGGCTTCTAAAAGCGGCTTGTCATCGGATCTAAGCGGCCCACGTTGCGTGTCTATCCGTTGAATGCTTTTTCCTTAATGTGTCCAAGGACGTAGATGTTACAATTCTTCAAAAATAATACATCTCAAAGAATAAAACTGAGAAAGATGCAATAAGGAGTTATCGTCTTGGAGGTGGTCGTGTATCAGATAAGGAAATAGATTTAATATTATTTGAAATAGTTTTATTTATTTATGAACTCAATTACTTGTTTATTATTGCACACTCGTTTTCAGTTACTCGAGATATATTAAAACATTGATAAAATTCTTTTCATATTGGAATATTTACAGGATGATGTGATTAAAGAATTATTTTTTCGTTTTCAAGTGTAATCAATCAATTTGTAATGTTTGGAATGTACAATTAATTATGAAATATTTTTCTTTTCACTAAATCGCAATACTGCATTTTAAGTCAATTTGCCTTTTATTTGTGAGAAAAATCTCAAACTTTAAATCGAATTCTGCTGAAAACAAAATTGAAAAGACAAAGAAAAAAACAAGAAAAACATACAATGCTTTGTAATAAAGGTCGGACGTATTTTCACTGATGTAACAAATCGGCATCCTAGGTAGCGCCTTTTCAACTTGAGTGAATACATTATTTTGATAAAAGTTCATTTTTTTGTCATACGCATCTTGTAAATATGTTTTAAACATTGTATATAATAAACACGTTTATTTATCTCTCTATCGAACGTGGTCCTTGCAATAGATTACAAAGTGTTCTGGACTTCACTTTCTAATGGAGTCTTTCGCTGAGGTTATTTCCTTATTTAAACGCCCGAAGTAGTTGATGAGGGCATGCCCTTCAGTTACTTAGTAAAGCAAAATTATTTTTCTACCTTACGAATTAAAGGACTGAATCTTGTAGTATTTGTATATAAATAAAATGGGAATACTGTATTATAAAAAGATTTTCATTGCAGATTTTAATTTTTTTTAAATNAAAATGGGAATACTGTATTATAAAAAGATTTTCATTGCAGATTTTAATTTTTTTTAAATTTTTAAAATAAATGTGTATGATAGTTGTTCTTAATTGTTAAAATTACCCATTTGAAATTCAAAAATAGTTTTTTATAACTTGAAATTTCATTTATTTGCACCATTAATGTAAATTAATCCAAATTATAATTACATAAAATTTTATACATAGGTGTCATTTAGTATTAAGTATGAAGTATTGTATCAGAAATAGCATTTATAACAAAAATGTACACAATCAACATTTTCCATTTTTATTGTGCTGTTTCAAACTGGTGATGCACACATACGTTCCCCGATTCTTTTCAATATTTTACAGTATATCTTCCCTTCATCACATTTTCCATACGCCATAACTTCATGCCGTCAAGATAATTCTTTAATTCGTGAAAGCCGTTCATCCTCATGTATTCCGTATTCGTAGGTGGTTCTGTACCCTTCAATGTTAACTAGAAACACTTTCCCAAACATGGTCCTCTACACTCTCAACAAGTCTTACTGTGTTGTAATTATGTGTAGCTGTAACAGGCGAGGAGCAAGTTGGTCACATTCTGAAGTTTGTGTTGTCTTGCGATGTTCAATGAGGTAGTACTTTGAAGTCATAACTACGGTGTGTTTTTCGTGAGGAATGCAAGGCTTTTCTTTCCCCTAGAGACGAACAATAGGAGAGATAAAGGATGGTGAGGGTGATACTTGATCTAAGCCACAGATCCACCTTCTGATAGTTAATAAGAATGTTTTTCTTGGCTCATCTTTTATTGTTGTTTTCTTCAATGCTCTATCAAAAAAGTTGTTTACGTACTTTTCCCATGGATTTTAATCGAGGCGTCGTAATCACTACTTGCTATTCCCGAATACTTATCTTCCCTTTCATAATTAATAAATTTTAAAAGTGAACTATAGAGATTTTAATGGTACAGAACATTCCTCATATTGATCAATATTGTCCCTCATGTTGATTCCACAGATAGATTGGCTGGTTTCTTTCATCTTCTCTCCCATATCCCGGTATTTCTTTTCCATGCTCGCTACTCGCACTTCTGCTTCGAGCTCTTTCACTTTTGTTTGCATTTCTCTTATTTCCAAATTCATTTCTCTAACATCGATTTCCATTTTCATCATCTCGATTTCTCGTTCTTTCATACCTACATTTAAACCTCGAAACTCAATATCGACTTCTTTCTTATCGGCGCTTTGTAAATCTTCCCTTACTGGGATAATATCCAGTTCAGTATTTACATGCTTTACTGAAATGCTGTCCTGGTCTAAGGTAATATCATCTTTGATTCTGTTTATGTAAATTTTCATACCTTCTTGTTCAATCTGTTTCTTCTCTCTCGCTAATTTTTCTCTTTCATAATACATTAGTCTTTTATCTTTTTCAATAATTTCTTTCTCAGTGTTTATCACTGACTTGTCATAATTAATTATCTCTCTTTCAGTGCTCAATAATTTCTTGTCGCTTTCAATTTCCCCTTTCTCGGAGTTAATTTCATTTGCTTTCCTATTAACGCTGATTGCTCTTTGTTTTATTCTCTCTTCACGTTGTTTGATATCCTTCATAGCCCTTCTAATAATTTCCCTTTCCTTTCTCATGTCATCGCGTTCAGTTTTCATCTCTTCTCTTTCTTTCTTCATTTCATCTCTTTCCTTTTTAAGTTCTTCTCTTTCCTTTTTCATTTCATTTCTCTCCTTTTTCATGTGATCTCTCTCCTTTTTCATCTCTACTCGTTCTTTCTTCATTTCCAATCTTTCTTTTTTCATCTCCAATCTCTCACTTTTCATTTCTTCTCTCTCTTTATTAGTTTCTTCTCTTTCCTTTCTAATCTCTGATCGTTCTTTTCTAATTGCCTCTTTTTCTTTTCTCATTGTTTCTTTATCTCTCGATAATGTTCTCTCTCTTTTTATTTGTTCTTTCTTGATCTTTTCCTTCTCTATTTCCATTTCTTGTTCTATTCTTTGGACTTCTTCTTCTATGTGAGTCATTTCCTCCACCTTTTTTCTTATTTCCCTCTCGTCTATGTAGGTTGTTTCACGCATTGGGCCCATCGCGATATGGGGCATATATGCGACGTTCTTCACCCCCATCGTGCTGGTTTGAAGTCCTCGGTTCTTGTAAATTTCCAAATCCAGTAAACCATTGAGTACACTCTCCGTATAATTCATTGACGGCTTCCGCGTCACCAGCTTTGAAACAGCACTCATTTAAAACTCCAGGATTTCACTGGACACTACCATGTTTTTACCCTAGCACTTTTTTAGGTGTGATTTTTTAGGAAGGCGACAGCACCGTGTCTATGTGCCATGAGTGCGGCGGCGTGCAATCGGTGGTTTTCCCGCATGCTGGGGATGCTGGACGTCGCCTCCATGTCGCGGCTCGCCCCCAAAGGACGGCCAGCGATGCCTTTTGAAGATCAACATGGAACACTTGACGAGCGCCGCCATGCTCTCGAGCGTCTGATGTTCATGCGCATACCGAGCATTCTTGCGAGCTAATTTTTCTCTCTCACTAACATTTGGTGTTATTATTCTTTGGTTGTTTACATGGAACAGTTATTGTTTATTGGTTGAATGTAGTACCCAAAACTGTTTACTAACCTTGATAGTTCTTAGAAATTTTCTTTCTTTGTTTCTTGGTTGTACATTGTTTGAATTTTAGTAATTTAACAGATTTCTAATCAATGCATTCAAACAACACATCATCATAATATATAACAGTAGGTATAATGAAAAATAAACATGTCCCAAATATGTTTCTCGGGTGAACTGTAGCATTTCGAACGGTATACTTGATGATTCATTGGTCATATCTTGAAATGAAGAAGAAATGAATTTCAAATATTTGTAGTTTTTTTTCCAAAGAAGTAATTGACATTGGTAAAGCTCACTCAGAATTTCCTCTGTGGTGAAATTTTTGTGTGATAATACTCTTTTATTCTTTTTATAACAGAATTAAAAACGAAAGAAAAACGCGTAGATTATATGAACTATGACATAATGCTTGTCTTAAGGTTGAATTCGAACTTTTCTCGGCCCAGATTAATAGTTGCATTGGAGAATAAAACATTTTCCCTGAATTCTTTGTTTTCATCTCGCTTACAAATTCCATTTGTTGTTAAACGTTTTTCATTCGACAACCAGTTCAGATCGTAACGCAATTTTTAGACAGAAAGAGAAGATCTTACTGTTTCACAAAGGTTTCTTTTTGGAACTTTACAGAAGAGCGTGTTTTTCAAGAGTATCCAAAACATTTTTTATTCGTTATTTTGTAAAATATTACATAATATACAGATTAATATTAAACATTTGCCACTTATAATATCAGTGGAATGTAATACGTCTAAATTATTAAATTCATATTCATTGACTTAATAGTAAACGAAACTCTTCTTTCACCGATCTTGTGGAATGATGACGTGTAGAGATGCAACTCCAAAGATTGAAGAATTAGGTATTTAATCTCTGGACATAAGATATAAATTTATGAGTAAAAAAGTCGATTTATCTATACCCATCTGACAAAATTTTCCAGACCACACGTCCAAACTTTTTAAACTCGGAGAATAAATTAAGCTGAAAGTCTAAAATTTTTATACATTCTACATAAAATGGCCTTTCAAAAACAGACAGAAAACGGGGACAGAGATGAAATTCAATTTTTCGATGAAAACGCTCCTCTTTACAGCAGGTTTTGAAATTAGTGTAGTAAAAAGGAATAACTTTTGTTTAAAATTTTTTTGTTTTATTACAGTTGGCACTGTACAGATATATAAAAATTAAAGAAATAGTTAAAAACTTACGACATTTTATAGACGAATAATATTTTTATTTTTTATTAAAAACTCACTACGTTTCACGTGGATTTACGCCGTCGTCAGGTGACCAAGTAATGACAAATTATAACAATAAACATAACTGGATTACTTGATCACCTTACGACGGCGTAATTCCACGTCGAAACGTAGTGAGTTTTTAACAAAAAATAAAAATATAATTTGTCCATAGAAGGTCGTAAGTTTTTAACTATTTAATTATATTACAAATTGACATTAATAGTACTAGCATCTAAAAATTATTTTATGAATATAGCGAGTAGTTAACAACGCCTAACAACCCTGTGTAAAGTTAACATCTCTCCCTCTAGGAATCTGTTCAGAACGGGAGTATCAGGGTGATTGCGAGCCTTGACGTAGTGGAAGCATCTCTCACACAACCACAGAAGCAGTTTTTCCTACTCCAACTAAACGTTATATATTTCTCTCTACATCACTTCTGCGCTCCTACATCCTCCTCGTCTTTACTTACCTCCGACCCGACGCGCCCTTCTCATTTATGTGAAAAATGAACTGTCTCCCACACTGATGGGGCGAGGACCATCCGCGCCCGATGATGAATCGCGCCCTTTTGGTCATCTGAATTTCTAATATTTATTTTTTCCCCGGTTGCCCGCTCCCGGTCTGTGATTTGTCATTATAATGCTAACATTTTGCGACATCGGGTGACATCGCTTATCCAACTCATAACTGTCCCTTCGCCTCCCTTTCCCTCCGAAGGTCCCATTCTGAACCGCAGCTAAAAAATCCGCGCTGCCACTACTGATGCTGCTGCCATAATTTTATCGGTGTAGGACGGACGTTCTAGTTTTCTTACTGAAGCTTGTAAATGCACAAATTGAAGAAATCTCAATGAGGTAAACTTTCTTTTCTCTTTTTTTTTTTTTCAAATGAAGACGTCTCCAATTTTCTTCTTGGATTCGTAGGAAGAGCACCCAATGAAGACGTGGGAATTCACTTGCTCCTCCGAGTAAAACGTGGTTTCACACGAGGGTGTCAGATTTTTATACTTTTTCTTTGTTCCTTTCGTATTTCTCTTTCCAAATTTTCTTCAACCTGACTCTCTCGCGTAACAATGTTTATAGAGAATTAACAATTTCCCTCGCATTAAGTAGGTTTCGCGTATACTCAAAGTCATCGTACTTTGCCTCGAGAAATTCAACTGAAGATAAGAAATCATGAACGGATAAGCATCGAGCGTGTGGAACGAATATTACTTTCTGTCTTTGTTTGTCGTGTTATTAACTTGTATTTCTTCCCAGCAAATAGTCGCTTTAGTGACTACTATTAATGTGTATTCGGATATTAAATTCATTGATGTTGGCAAATTGTGTTTGGTAGCCATATTGCATAATTTTCGGTAAAATTACGTTACTTTCAGTTTATGTAGGTAAACCCAATATAATTATTAATGACGTACATATAATTATGACATATTGGGTTCGGCTAGAAATTTTTGTTCTTTTTATTTTTTCTTGTGAACATTCTCCATTACAAATGTAACAGTTCATAATAATTTCGAGTAAATTAACGTAACACTTGCAACGTACTTAACGCGGGGGAACTAAATGACAAAGCATGAACAGAGGTGTGCATGATTGAATTAAATATGTTTCTCTCTTCTTTGGACGCCCTTTTATGCTCTAAATTCGATTTATTACCATGCAAATGAATTATTATTTTAATGAAATTATAGAACGTCTATGTAAGAGAAATTTCTTTTATTTGTTCGATTTATACGCAATGTTGACAGTAAAAGTGCTATAACTGTTTCCAAATATGTCATTATGTGTACGTCATTATGACGTGCTACTTAACTGACGAGATTAAAAGGCAATTTTGTTCATGCAATAAATATTGGGGAAAACGTGATGGCGACAGCGAATATGATGCGGGATCTCGCGCTTGTGTTGATTCGACATTTTTATACGCAAATTGAAAAACGTTGCGCGATGACCTCGTGGACTTCTTGACTGACGGTTTTTTCCTTGTGTCAGAGTGATTTGTTTAATTTGTTGAATTTTGGTGAATATTGGTGACGCGCCCGTTACTTGAGTGCTCATGGCTACGGTGTCACATGAATACACTTATTTTCTACTTGGGAATGTGACTCACGTTTTTCAGATTGTTGAGCATTGTAGCGCGAATAGAATTTTCGAACAAAGACTATACGACCCAGATTCGATCCAGACTCGTCATCATTTACATCTCATCTACTTTTCCATAAATGTGTGGAATTTTGCGATAGAGGTTAGGAAAATGACTAAAATTGTTTATATATGTTTTCTGAGTTAAGCAACACTACACTTTCGTACTCTAAGTTTGATGATATGTGAATTGATCGAGGAGTATAGGAGTAGGCTTGCATTCATGCGGTTCTCAGACAAGCCTTATCCCCTCATTACTAATCTTCGGTTACATTTAGAATACGTTCTGATTCAAATTGATGCAGGAGATCCGAATATTGCAAATTAAATTCTGAAGTTCTTAAAATGAGGACTAATATTTGTTTAGAAATGAATGTGATACGAATATGATTTGAATTTCTGTTATTCGACTTCTTATATTGAGAAGCGACGCGAAAATTTTTAATTGGGTTGGTGTTTGTTGTCTTGATCCATTTTGCCAAATTCGGATTCTCCTATATTGGCATGGAATCTTTAAAGATTTCAGGGAACCCTTAAGGACTGAGAGACATTTAAAGAAAATTTTGTTTTTCCAAACAATGAATTAATTTGGATTTGAATAGTTGTGGTTATGGATGCTCATATTTGTGGCAACTGTGACTTTTTATCTATGACAGTAATCTAAGCTGTATTTGACATAAGTTGAAAATATCTCAGATCATTTGTAATATAACACATCGAAAACATCAGTGTCAATGACCAGCACCATGAATTGATTTATGTATCATTTCATTTAGCAAAAAGTAAAGTTAGTGTGCCACTTCCTCCATCGTTTATCAAACAGGTTTCGCTACAAATATTTTGCACGCGTTGTTACATTTCACGCTATTTTAGTTTTACTTCGATCTAGCGCTCATCTTTTCCTCGTATCTCGTTAAGTTTTAGACAAATAGATGCATGATTATCATAAAAGAACGTGCA
This sequence comes from Laupala kohalensis, assembly GCA_002313205.1. Taxonomy (NCBI): domain Eukaryota; kingdom Metazoa; phylum Arthropoda; class Insecta; order Orthoptera; family Trigonidiidae; genus Laupala; species Laupala kohalensis. The sequence continues at coordinate 440,503 of NNCF01128725.1, forward strand.
TGTCAGGAAGTGATTAAAGCAATAGGGTTTTAAAATTTGCTTATGGAAGACGAGATCTTTTTTCATCTTAAAAATTTGGCAAAATCTTAAGAATGTTATGTGATTTTATTATGAACACAGCAGATTACATGTTTTAAAATTCCATAAATGGATATGTGTTTGGTTAGCACCTATCACTCCACCACCATATATTATTATTATTATTATTATTATTATTGTTATATTTCATTAATACATCTCAGCTTCTGCTGGTATAAATAAGGTACGGATACAAATCAAGCACTCTTATTTACTCTTGGCTAAAGAATTTACGCACTATTCGTGTCGTATTCAAAATAGCTTCCTTCTGAATTATTATTACTATTATTATTATTATTATTATTATTATTATTTAAGAAGTGGTACTACAACATGTTTCAAGCAATACATATTTTTATTCTCACCCCAACATATATTTAGATATTTAGATATAGTATTTAGATATTTGAGGGTTTTTTTAGTGGGTATGGTCGAAATATTCGGCGAGTCCCACACACGGGGGAGAGTCACTACGGCTCTTCTCTATGGTGCGAAACTGCATTTTTCCCCACCTGCATGGGCTCTAATGACCTCAATGTTGACGAGCCCTAAAGCCCCACAAAAAACAAAACAACAACTATATAATACAGAACAATTTCATTACTATTCAGTTCAACAGTAAGTGATAATTGTACTATGATTGAAGTAGAATGACAGATTAATTACAATTACACACAAAGGAGAAAATTGAATCGAATTATTACAATTTCGACAAATTTTATCGCAAACCTTTTGGAAGATATCTGATTTCGTGTACACCAATCGCATCGCAGGGAAGGGCGGTGCAGCGGGCAGGCGCCCGTGTGAACCGGTACGTCGCGTCGGCCGGTGCGGTGCGGTGCCGACGTGTGAGTTCGGGAGGTCGGGACGCACCGGGGAAAGTGGACGGGCATCGGGCACGGGTCGCCACCCTCGCCCTCTGCGCCATTCATCAGCTCGACCGGGCAGTCGAGGACGGGAGTGAGTGGGTGAGGATACGGCGGCTCCGCGCGGTATTCGTCCCTGAGTTTCTTCCAGAAGAGTGACGTCACTGAGGATACACATCGAATGTGCTGCATGAGATAAATGAAGCGGACTGTGATTTTTTATAAAATGTTTTTCCCGTTTATAACGTTTTTCGGTCCCTAGAACACATCTATATGAACATGTTAAAATTCAGACTCAAAACGTTCAATTTTAATAATAATATAAATTTATTGTCAAAAAACAGTACAGACTGCGTATGACCACGTGGAGGACAATAAACTAATACAATACAAATCAACTTCCGTATTTCCCATTTATTAACACAAATCAATCATCAACTACTCCTTATGAACATTTGAAAAATATTCTGTTTATAACGTTGCCTTGGAGTAATTCTTTCGAACGTACTTAAGCGTAATTGAAAATCTCCAATAAAAGACCTGATTCACCTGCTTTGTGTTTTAGTGGAAATACAGTAATTAAATATTGTCAATTAATAATACAATAATATGATAAGCAATTATATACAATATCGTTATATGATGTACGTTAATAAATGTATTATATGTTAATATTTATTAGAACTAATATCCATGTAGCTGTTTTGTCAAATTAGCTGTTTCATTGATGTCGCTGCTTATAACGTTAAACCACTCATTACGTGTTTGAAGCTAGGTCCCTTGTAAAACGTCGTAACTGTAACTTGTATTCAAGTATTTCATATTGATTCAGTGAATTGAGCGATTTTCTCTTTCGATTTTTTTTTTTTTTTAATATTTGCTAGCTAGTAGTTTGTTGAAGGTTATAATCTTCCTCAACGCTAATGTACTACCCTAATGAAGCAAAAATGACACAGTATTACTTGCTGTATACATGTGTGTTCGATATCAAATGTTTATTTCGAAAAAGTCCTTGTAATAATTGGAGTGGTTATTTAATTTATTAGTGACATAAGCGGTTGACCATGTTAAACTCGTGATCGCTGTGCTGCAAACGTATGGGAATTTTTATATTACTATCACAAGTGCTTTGAAATGTAAGTCAGAGAAACTGAAGGTATACTGAGTATTGTTTAGATGGAGGGTGTCCTTTACCTTAACTACTGTCAAAAAAAAAAATTAAAAAAAAGTTACAAACTGCGTATGACCACGTGGAGGATAAAAAAATTAATTTTATAGGTTTCTTTGCTTCGACTTTTGGTTTCGTGAATGGAATGTCTGGAAAATAATGAAACGTTTCGGGAAGAGAGGTTGAGGAAATCTGAGCCGATGGATCCATTGTACTCGTGTTCTCTCCCTCCCCCCCCTCCCCAAAGACGAAGAAGACGTGCTCTGGCGGGATGCGCTAGCAATCACCTGGTGGTCGACGACAGCGGGTCGAGGGTTAAACCGATTACCCGGGTCGCCCAAAACATACAGGATCCGGTTACTCGGTCGTGTTCTCTCCTCTCATCTTGCGCTGTCTCTCTCGCAGTGCGCGTGCGCCAGAAATCAATCCCCGCTTCCTCGTTTGGGACCACTCCTTCCCCTCCTCCTACAATATCATTTTCGACTGGATTCCTAACGAAGCTGCAGAGCGTTCCTCGTTTCAAAACTGGATGGGATCGAATGTGAAGAAAAGACTTTGCACCTCACCAGTATATCTGAAATATATAGCTGGTGTAATACGTTCAAAGGGTAGTGAGCTGGCGACATACATTCAAAGGGCTATGAAAGTGGCTGTAATATGCTATTTGGATAGTGGATGTGATGTATTTTCCTTTCATACAGATCTATTTGCTGATAATTAATGGATTTTGTCTGGAAATACTGAATTTAAAAAATAAAAAATAAAAAAAGATTTTTCGATATTTTGGAAAGTGAATATAGTGAATTTTAATAGTTGAAGCTAAAATATATATCGAATGAGTAAACATTAAACAAAAGTCAGCTTCACCGTCAAAATGATAAGTTTCAACCAGCTTTAATGAAGTAGATTTTTCGAATTATCATAACCTACGAGAGGATAGTGATGATTCACATAATTCAGTCCCCCCTGATGCGATGTCTGCGTAACTCTGGGGAACAACCATGTTGACATCTCATCTTCACGACCAGCGTTAGATGACTCGAGCATTTATTCAGTGCAAGGGTCGAAAAGCAGCCACGTGGCCGCGTGTTGCGGGTTTGCGGAGCGACCGGCTACAACAGCTACGGCGGTTAAGCAGTCTGGGTATTGTTGTGAAGCGGTGAAAATGATCAGGCGCACAGTGGGAAAAATTCGCGAAGAAAGTGACCGAGTCGATAAAGTGAATTTGTGTAAATCAAGATTATTGTTACTTAGGATTTTCATATAATTTTTTATATATGCCATTGAAACCAACATTTCAATTTATTTTGAAATGAAACGTTTTTGAAGGAATTTGTGATGTGAAATTATTCACACAAAAATCTTTAGATATTTTAAACCCCGAGCATTATTTTACATCATTCACACGTTTGTACTCAAATCAACAAGAGTAGGGTAACTACATTATTCTAAACGAGCAAGCAAATAATTCTCATAGTCATTTCTCCGTATGTGTTGCTAACAATGAAATCAGGCCTCATTTTTAATTTTTAATGTTTTTTTTGAAAGCGATTCGATTATGTTTTAAAATCTTTTTTAAAGATAAATAGAACGACAAATTATAACGAATCACTTCCTCCACTTCAGTACAGCTCATAAAAGAGGACCTTATCGCAAAGGGAAATAATTTACCTTAAAAAACGTTTCTGGAAGCAATTGTGATTGATGTGAGAAACCTTTCGCTTCTGCGCATAGTGTTTCGACCACATATTCGAGAGATTTGCCCACTGCGCAGTTTGGTGTTGTCGATTTCGGTAGCTCGTTTCCTCCACCGCCACGAGTCCCCTTGCCTCTTACGTTTCCTCCCCCCGGAAACACCAGATTCCGCAACATCACTCCGCAAGCATTTATAACCGGGTAACGGGCGAAGAGGAGGGGTTCTCCGGCTTCCCAACTGCTCTGCACTTCCTCCACTCCCGTATCGCCACTTCGGATCGAGATCAAGACTTATTTATGACCACTATGCTCATACATTGTGCAGAGACAAACTTAAAATTAAAGAATGCGTGGTGCAAAAAATGTATTTTATTATCTGATGAGCTTCATGTGCTCAGTTCAATGCTTAATTAATCCAATCGTTTTGCCTATTACGTCCACTTTATTAGCACAACATATTTCGTTTCTAAAAATCAGTATATATATATATATATTACTTTGAAAATTGTTATGAATTCAACTACACACCAAAATGCACCCAAGAGAAAAGTTTTCTCACGTGTGGATTAAGAAGATTAATTATACAATATGTCTTCTAAATAAACCAATTGAATTTTTTTATTAGTTGCTGCTCTTGTTTTCTTACCCTTTCTCCGTGGTAGGGAAGGGAAGTCGAGTAAAAATTTCACCGTGAGACTTTTAATGATTCTGTACTTTCCAACCATCTTTCATCGGAAATACTAATTTTTGAATTGATTATGTACATGGATGAAAAATGATTTTAGTTATCTCCAAATATTTTAAAAAGTTAACGTACATGTATTTTATCAAATACTTCTCTATTACTCGAAGTATCATTTGATATGAAAGAAATAGAGGAAACAAAATTATTCCCATGATAAAAAGATGTAAGGGCTTTTATCTTCGTTATCCAAGAACAGAAAATTTCTTCAAAATTTTCTCAGCAAATTAAGGTGAAATCAGTGTTAAATTCTGTAGTGCCCTTCGCTTACCCGTGCCCTATCCTCTGTACCAGTGGTCACCAACCGGTGATCCGCGAGAACACTTTCATTATCATCGGAACGCGTAAGCATTAATTACAATTTTAGAAATTCTGTACTAGTAACTGGCATAAATATATAATAGTTAAATTTATTCGATTCATAAGTATTTGAGAAACAGGAAACAAATACTAAAAATTAAAATTATTTCTCTCATATAATTGACGTGTTCAGTTACTGAACCAGGTACACATCTTCGTAAGGAACATTTATCAACCCTTGAAGATTTATGTACATCGCTTCATGACATACATATGATCAAAGAAGTTTAACGTTTCAAAACTAAATAGAATTATTTAATATTGAGAAAAATGTAAATTTCTGTGGCCACCTTTTGTCAAACGTATTGATAAATATCAGTTAGTCGTCACGGTATTCCTAAACATGGTTCGCGATGTCCAGAAGATTGGCGACGTCTGGTCTTGGGTATTAGGTCTCTAAACATATGTTGCTCAACCTCGCATCACTTGTTAACGACTAATAACCACAGCTGTCAATGCAGGTTGAATAATGTGGATAAATGCAAACAGTGTTTCTGATTCACAGTTATTAGCACAAAATTCTGATGTTATGGATGAAAGTACCGCTTATCCGCTGGGTAGATTTAACATTTCGTCAAACAGGAACAGTGTCTCGTATGAGTTGAAACGCGAAGATTGATGAAAAACGACACAAGAGAATGTACGCAAAAAGAAGTTTTGTAATATAGACGGGAGGGACTGACTCCTAGAAAAGAAAGTATCACAAGTCAGAACTAGTGGTTTTTCCATCTGCAGCATAGAGTGACAAAAAATATCGTAAAAGTGTTATGTAAATGTACTTTCGTTGTAGACAAATTGATATATTTTCGTATTGCAGTGCGTTTACTGTCCTCTGTATTTTATCATTATCATATCTTTAATTTGTTTACGAAAAGTGTATTTCACGTCTGCTTGGTTAATTTACACTGCTAAATATTATTCAAGCTTATTGAAACAGTAAACTAATGTGTAAGTGTAGCAGACAAATTATTTTACTGCATCTATACCAAACTTTCAAGCGAAATACCACTAATTGGGACGTAATGCATACTAATTGTATCTTACATAAAGAAAATTTAAGCAAAGCCGTTAAATCCGTTTTTGAGAAATATTCGAAAGAATACTTTAACCTTAATGTGAAGTTCCCTTTGAGCGTGAAAACATATATCGACAACGCGTAAATTCTACTGTAAAAAAGAGCTCTAATCACCCTGCCCTTGACGATCCGTAAAGCCCCACCAAAACGTATCTACCGTAAACACGAAATATGAATTAAAAACATTTATCCGTTACTCAGAATATTATTACTAAGAATCGCTCACTCACAAACGGACGGACGTTATACCAAAAACCAGTTTTACTGAATCAGGTATAACCAAAACGGATATTTCCGTCGAAATCTCGCTTTCGAATTTTTCACGATTACAAAACTTTCTATATTCTACGTATACGAGGAAGCCAGACAGAATATAATTGACTATTTAGTATAAACTCAATGACTATAACAATATATATTTTTAGAATACGAGTTAAAGAAAGCCGGGACACAAACTCAAACTAAAAATATTCGGATGTTTCCTTACAATGAAAATTTGGGATTTTTATTTGTGATGTTATTTTCGCCTAGGTGCGATATGTATAAGTATTTGAAGCCGTGATTGATCGATTCTTGTTGAGAAGTTGTTTCGAAGGAGGAGATTTAACGAGAAGTAAGAAGACGAGAACCGATCGTCCGAAGGGCTGACGCAGCGAATTTGTGGAACAAGGAGCAACGTGGGGAAGGGAGAATGATTCGCAGCGAGGCTTATCACGGGAGTGTGCGACGAAGAGGGTGGTCAGATTTATGGCGCGATTTGTAGGAAGAGCACCCAATGAAGACGTGGGAATTCACTTGCTCCTCCGAGTAAAACGTGGTTTCACACGAGGGTGTCAGATTTTTATACTTTGTCTTTGTTCATTTCGTATTTCTCTTTCCAAATTTGCTTCAACCTGACTCTCTCGCGTAACAATGTTTATAGAGAATTAACAATTTCCCTTGCATTAAGTAGGTTTCGCGAAATTCAACTGAAGATAAGAAATCATGAACGGATAAGCATTGAGCGTGTGGAACGAATATTACCTTCTGTCTTTGTTTGTCGTGTTATTAACTTGTATTTCTTCCCAGCAAATAGTAGCTTTAGTGACTACTATTAATGTGTATTCGGATATTACCTAAATTTTTTGTGAGCATGCTTTTCCTGAAATACTTCTAGCAAGATATAGCGAGACGTTTTAACCTCACATTATTAGCTAGTGAGAATGGCATTTTGTACCGCTGTCTGCTCGTGAGTTAGTTTCAAGGATTTGTTTCGTAGAGGTTGGCAATTCGTTTAAGGCGGCCATATTGAATAATTTAGGCAAAGTATCGTGACTTTGAGTATAGTAATTCTGAGTATTCAGGACGGTTCTTAATGGGTATTGTCGAGTTATTCGGCGAGTCACAGACACGGGAAGGAGTCACCGTTGGCTCTCCTTATGGTTCTTCAAAATACCCTGCCTGCACATTAAAAACGTTTAGATATGTTTGGGATCTAATTACCTCGAGTAAAGCCCGAAATAATTGGTATAGATACTTGAAATTTATTTTAGTGGTGATAGAAAGTCCCCTTTCTTGAAGTAGGAGGATCTACTTAAACTATATAAATCCACTTTTAAATTAAAATGTGTTCTTCGAATGCTATGCAAATATGACGTATATTAGAGCTCGGGTCGGATTGGATAGTGAATTGTAGTTAAGAATTTTGTTTTGGGAATAAAGAAATGAAATTATATTATTAATTGGCAAGCAATTTATCACGAGATTAAATAATATCTTCATGTCTTAAAAAAATAAAATTCAAATGGTCTCAAATAAAGTATCGAATCACAATCTTGGTCTAAAAACATAAGTAATTGGTTCATTCATTTATTATATTAAATCAAATAAGGATTTGAGAAATCGTATGTTACCGAATTTTCGTTAGCAATAAAAATATCTCCTAAATAAGCAAGAGTCCTTCATTCGTATGATATACGATTTGAAAAGTGAAATTTGTTCGACAGTGAGATATTGAACGTTTTTACTACAGCAAAGGTTTTACAGTTTTGAAAGAAAAGTAAATTATTTTGTGCGAAATCAGTAATTATGGTATAGTTTAAGGTGGTATTAAAGTGTTATGATATAATTTGTGGAAAGATCCCCAAAACACTTTTGTGCTATATTTCTTTAAATTGTGGAAGATAATGTTAGTCTTTTTTCCTTACACTCTGGATAGTAAATTCCACATGATATCAGTGAACACGGACGTATGTTCCAAGAGTGGGTAAGTATCTGTCGGATGTTTGAAGCAAGCTGCTGCTTTTGTCGGTACTATTCTCACGTACTTGTAATCACGCTTTAGAAAAATTTAAAAGAAACAATCTATACAAAAATAAAATTTGTTATGAATATTGTTGTGGTTTAAAACTGTTGACATCCTGTGTTTTTATGTTTTCCTTATATAATTTTGAACTCTATTTTTTGTTGTTGGAGTTTTTAACCTCCGTGTCATATGATTTGATTAGGGATGAATAAGATATAGTAAATTTGAAGTTTTGAAAGAGAATCTTGTCAGTATGTATAGTAGCAGTATTACGAAGTTCGAAAGAAATATAAGACAGAGTAAATGAATGAACCTACAATAACTTACTAGATGGAAACGATATATTGAAATCAGTAAATATGCAAAATAATAATTTCATAATTTTTTTTTGGCTTGATTATTTTGAACGATTTTTAATGTAGATTTCAGAGATTGCCCACCGTGTTGCCCTGTATTGATAACGAATGGCATTGAAAATACCTATAAAAATACATATGTAATACATCGACAAAATCTTCTTGGAATGAAGTTCTTCGCCCGATTTAAGCACATCGTGAGTTTTACCTATTAGTACGATTAAAAGTAGTATATACGTCTTGATATACTTTAATATATCTAATAGTGTAAGTATATGTTCCCGATATACTTCTCGAGCCACGCTTGAAAATTTCATATTTTAACATACTTTCAAACTTTTGTCTGTGCAATTCGTATTTTGTCTCAAGTTATCTTTGTTCTTATATCACAAAGCCACAAATACGTCTCTTGTGTGTATTAATATGTCACTGTTATATATACTAACAAATGGTTATGCAAGAATACTAATAGTTCCTAATCGCTACATTTTGATTAGCGATGGAAGTTCGAAGAGTACGTAAACTCATTTAGCTCGTATCGGTGAAAGCAAGAGTGTTTACTAGAGAAATATGATTTGTAATGTAATGATTTCAGAGGAAATCAACCATGAAGCACACCTCATTGCCGAAATCCGTTCTGCGCATACTCAAAGTCACGATATACTTTACCTAAAATTATTCAATAAATGGCCTTAAACAAATTGCCAACCTCTACGGAACAAAGCCTTGAACCACTCGCGAAAATTTCAAGGAGAGCGTTGTAGGAAATTTTCAGGAAAAGCGTGGTCACAGAGAATTTGAGTAATATCCAAATAAATATGAAAAGTAGTCACTAAAGTTACTATTTGCTGTGAAGAAATACAAGTTAATGATACAGCAAAAAAGACACATGGTAATATTCGTTCCACACTCTCCATGCAGAAATAACAAAACAACGCCACGAGAGCAAGTGAATTGATTGTTGTCCGAGGTTGGTTATGAATTCAATTTCGATATCTTCGCAACAGAACGCGAGTACCCTTATATAGGCCAACTCTTTATGGACGATGGCGAAGTAAAAGAGTTGGCTACATTGAGTACAGGTTCTATACCAACATCAACCCAGTAAGAGTGACAGTAAATAAATANTAGTCACAAAAGTTACTATTTGCTGTGAAGAAATACAAGTTAATGATACAGCAAAAAAGACACATGGTAATATTCGTTCCACATTCTCCATGCAGAAAGAACAAAACAACGCCACGAGAGCAAGTGAATTGATTGTTGTCCGAGGTTGGTTATGAATTCAATTTCGATATCTTGGCAACAGAACGCGAGTACCCTTATATAGGCCAACTCTTTATGGACGATGGCGAAGTAAAAGAGTTGGCTACATTGAGTACAGGTTCTATACCAACATCAACCCAGTAAGAGTGACAGTAAATAAATAAATAAATAGGTAAATAAACATAAATAATTTTCGGTCAAGAGAGCTGTTACACCCCCCAGGGGACTTACATCGAGTAAGTACGTGTTTGGCGAACACGGGGCCCCNAAATTAATGAACACAGTGCATTTCCGTTCATGTTTTTTCTTCTCAAGTTGAATTTCTCGAAGCAAAGTATGGTGACTTTTACTATATTAATGCCGTGAATCTGGTGTCTATTATCAGAATCAGAAGAGATTAATAATTTATTTTATGCTATTTCGGGTGCTTGAAAATCCGTCTCATTTGAACTCCTTTATCGGAATTAGAGTTTTCGTTTTTACTTCTTGCTTCTTGTACCACCACTGTACTCTTTGTGTAAACGGCTACAGTAAATCGAGGCTATTGAGCTGTCTTCATTCACAGACTTTCCAGTTTGTGGCCGTTGATATCGATATTTTACATGACCACACATTCGGATCGTTCGGTCATTTATTTATGAATGCGCTTACGTAATAAATATTTCGACACAACCACATTTCTTTGACGCTTTCCGAAACTCATTTTGAGAAACTAATGATGTGGAATGCAAAGATTTTGTAATTGTTCTTGACAATGTTCTTTATAAAAAGTTCACCAAGAAATCATTGATTCATACATCAACTGTGACGAAACTATCTAGTAAGGGCACTAAAATTAAGAAACACTTAATATATAATTCATATAATTAGTGCTACGAAAACAGCAGTCACAACAAGGAGGTTTACACTATGCAACAATTTACTAACACAATGACGAAGAATATATCTCTAATTTTTACATCATTAGCGGTAAAGGAGAGGTTACTTTTGTGTTTTTATTCCGAACGAGCAGAAATCGCTGATATGGGCAATTTTTCGAATGAAGTAAGAGGATGTTATTTTTCTTGTAAGTGATAAATAAATAAACTTTATTGTCAAAGAAGCAGTTACAAAGTGCATATGACCGACCACTTGGACGAGAATAAGCTAATTTACTCTCCGGAAGCAAGCAAGAGACCATCCCATCAGTTCCGATCAAGGGCCCTAATGCAGAGGGAGATTTAACATTTCAACACCTAAAAGTAGTTTGATACGTGTTCTAATATTAACATAATAACAACAATTTTGTATTTAATAAAACACTAGTACGTGTTATCAAACTATAGATTATTCACTAAGTATTGAGGATACTTAATAAGTTACGATACAGTCATAACTTAAGAGGTTATTTAATTTCTTAATTATTATCCGTGTAGTGATATGTAAATTAATTTTCTGCATCTTTGTTAGTTTTTAAGTACAAATCAAATCAAAGATTGGCCAATTTCATCCACCCAGAAATTTCGAAATATTCGAAGACTCCAAATGTAGGAAGTTTCGTCGACATCTTAGAGCACTTGTCTGATTTTTACACCGTGGTAAAACACTTTCCGCACAGGATCAGTACTCGGGTGAACGACGCGTCTACGTCGAATTCGCTCGGGCGATTTCGTCGCTGACGGCATGACTTGCTGGATCTCCCCTTGACGGCGTGGATCTCGCCTTCGTCGCCGCCGGCGATGCCTCGGCGCCCGACCCTTCGGTATGTCTCAACCCTCGCGAGGTGGCGTCCTAACGAGGCCGGAGATGAGCTTCGTGCGGCCTCGCCAGGGAGGGTGCAAATGAATCCGCGGGGACGCAGCAGCAGCAGCGCGCGCGCGCCCGCAAGTGGGTGCCTTGGCTTCGCCACACTGCTGTTGCAAGTTGGGTGCGTCGGGTCTTCGAGGACGGTGTTTATTGTCCATGCGGTGGAGCTCACACTTTTTTTATACTGTTGAATTTGTAAATGGGAAATGTTGCGTGATACTGAAGCTTATCTACATGGAGCGGTAGGAGTGAGGAGTTGGGTTGTGGATGGCTATTGTTAGTACGTGGGCCGCTTAGCTGGATTTACCAACAACTCGGCCCACGTGGAGGGATTAGTAGAAGTAGTTAGAGTTATTGACACTAGGAGGAGCTACAATAGAGGAAGTAAAGTTTGCTTTTCAATAGTCACAGCTATGTGAAAAGCTTCCATTTTCTGGCCCCATCGAGAATCGAACCCGAGATGACTTGGTGAGGATGTTATTCTAGCTTTTGAGAGACGTAGAGAAAACTATAGGTGGATTGATTTTACTGCTCCCTGCAAAAAATTATTTTGCCCATCAGCGATTGTATTATCGGGAACATTTTCCTTGATTAGTCAAATAGCTTTCAAAGGAAAATAAGAAAATGGCAATTTTTAACGGTCAACATTTTTAAAGGATTAAAGTAAATAAAAATAATAATTTTAATTTATGTTTCTTTAGAATTGGGCATTTCGAAGTGCTAGTCTCTCATTCGCGACGTATATAAAACTATAAACACGGGATTACAATTCGGGAATGCATGTAAAACGGAAATGTAGGAAAAACATGATAACATACACAAAAATAAATATTAGAGACGTGGCAAAATCGGGGTATCTGGTAATAACTGTTGATATGAAGGATAAGTTGGAGCACATCGCTAGACATTCGATTTATTCTCCGTTGTGCATATTGTATGGAATGAGTAGGAGAGTGCGCACAAAATAATAAAATAAATTTGACATTACTTGCTTTTGATACATTTCCGTTGTTATATGTTGTTATCCTTTAAATTAATGCCACATCTGTAATAAACCGAAGAAGTTACAGCTGTGNTTATATGTTGTTATCCTTTAAATTAATGCCACATCTGTAATAAACCGAAGAAGTTACAGCTGTGGCATTTGTTCTTGCGGGGTTGGTTCTTGCAGTTACAATTAAATTGTCAACATTAATTGTTTCACTTAAATGACGTTGTTGTAAGGTTTTTGTAAACAAATATTATTGTATTACGAGTAAATAATGCAACCTAATGGTTAAACAATCCGAGAAATTAAAGATTTTTAATTAAAGAGAAAAATATAGAAGAATGAAGAAAAGCAAACCGAGATGAGATAAGAAAATAAACTTAAGCTACTTGGTAACAAGTTGAAGTTAAAATTAGTCCATCATTGTCCGTCATTTTCTTTCCTTCTGTGCGTCATCTCTCCTGGCTCGGAAACTAGTGAGAGCAACGCGCAAACTTTCAACTTCGGTAGGAGAAATTGCGCGGCCGTTTATTGAAACATCTAGAAATAACTGTTGGCTTCTAGTCACAACCGTTGGTGTTCACATCGTTATAGGGTGATATTTCTAGTTTGTAGTTCACACCGTTAGTCTATTCAAAAAGAACTATTCCCAACATAGCAATTTTTCAGGAATCCGAAAATTTTTTGTAATTGAATCATTTAAATTCGTATGAAATGTACCCTTTACAAACGGAATATTTTGTAGAATTAGTTGTATGTTGTTGTACAAATTTTGTCAAGCGTATTGTGAATTGTATTCCTCCCTGACGCAGAAAAGCCTTCATCTGACTTCTGTTAGACTTACTCTACTTTTGTACCTAGTGATAATTGTGTACATGGTTTTTGTTCTTTTGTTTTGTTTAATTTTTTCTCCGTGTTCGCATGATGTACAATTTCATTCCTAAGACGCCACTAGTATATTTCATTATTTATTTAAACACCTGATAAAGACCAAAATCGAGACTGAATTTTCTCCATCGAGTGAGAATTCACTTTTGTCACTTACGACTAAAGAGACTTCGGTAGAATTAACTAAAAAAGGTTTGAATATTATATAATAAATTTAATTAACTAATGCAAAATAAAACTTACAAATCTTTGTGTTGAAACTTAATCGGAGAGTAATTTTTTCATAAAAATGATTTACTTAGAACGCGAAATGTTTTAACTTTTCTCTTGGTTTGCCATAAAAAATTGAATACTTCATTAGTCATACATAAAAATAAATAATAGAGAACAATCAAAACAGAGACATATAATTGAGAATAGAGATTTTAGTATTTCGGAAGTCAGAACTTCGTAATATATCATGTCGAATTATGAATGAGCTAAAATATTTGCCGAGTTGAAAAACGAAATATTTTCTTGTGAATTTTAAAAAATTTTCTTGTGAAATTTACCTTCTATTGAATCAAATATAATCACCTGTAAGCATGTGAACTGCGATACGACAAATCTAGACTCCCAAGGTATTTGAACTGCATGAATCATTTCATTTGGCGTCCTTTTATTTATTACTTTGTTGTTTTAAAATTAGAACCTCGAATTGTAAAGGCCATTGGGATTTCAACAGGAACGACAGATGTATCCTTAATTGTTTGAAAAATGTGTAGCATCGCGTTTTATAATTCTTCGCTACATAAACTAATTCACGATACAATGTAGGAGCCATTATTTCTTCAAAATAATCACACACAATGAGAAAGCAGATACTGAACATGCTTCACGCGAAATACGTATAATATTTTTAATTATCAAAATTAGTTTTTTTTCGAAATTTGTCATGTCGATAGAGTGTTCTTATATCTAAAATATATAAAATGTACGTTGTTCAACTCTCAGATATTGAAAAAAAAAATTTGTTTAATATTTTGCGATCACTATGAACGTTGTGTATGCGCTGTTATTTATTGATAAAATGCTATATTATTCATGAATTTGTAAATTATTTTCTTGTAGTTTCTTCATATATTATTTGAACTTAACTCATCCTGTAATATTGAATCTATGATGCTTCGACGCTTTCGAAGAATTATGAATAGTGTTGTTCAATCGTAACATCGTAACATCATAACCATGACAAAAATGTCGCGGGGACAAGAATATCTATTAATTTAAATTCATTGGATTGAGATAACATTTCTCTAATGTTCTTCGTTTCGGATATGATTAATCATTCATAATCCACACACTTATTTTTCTCTGGGTTTGGTAAAATTATTTTGGTGGCATTGCTAAACCATGAATTTTTCGTGAACTTTTCTTTCCAGACGTTACGTTAATCGATTCGTAACTGATGTTGTGTCGATATCAGATGCCATCGTTTTTAAAACATCATTTCTTTTTATATTCATATATTTAGACTTACGGCAAAATGGTCCTAACATCTCTAACTCAAAACTGTCGAGGTTATCACCATGTGGACATAGTGTGTGCATTTTTATTGGAGACTAGATTTTTTTTTAAATTTCCGGGGCGTTGTTAAAACTGCTCTGAAAGGAATAATATAGTATCTTATATTATTTGGAACGACGCATTTTGTAGTATTTTCCCAATCCACAATGCAACTGAAATAGTGGAATCACTTACTTTCCTCGATCAAAAGGGGCTCTTGAGATTAATATCCCGAAGTGCGTTCATCCTAGACGAATTGCTAGGCTCTGACAAAGATTTAGAATTCTTTTACATACTTACCGTTATAAACTTTATTCATAAAAATCATATATCCTTTTTCTTTCTCAATTTCACTGACATTTTCCGTCAACATTTTGTATCTTTCTTTTGGCAAATACCATCACGGTCGGTTGCGTGGTTGAGTCGCAAAAACGTGCAAACAGACAGACACACTTTTGCATTTAGTATGGATTTTATTGCTGATCTAAAATGAAACTAGAGAGAATGGGATAGAGTGCTACGATTGAAACTCTCAATCTTATTTGCTGGTATCTGAGATCAAATTAACTCAGTCATCATATTTTATTGTCAAAACATTTGTAAATGTCGCATGGTAAACAAAAGAAAGAACTGAGTGACTAGGAAAAAATTGCAATACGGGTTCATTGAAAACCAGGAAAATTAAGGACTAAATATAATTTTAGTTTCACTATCTTTTTAAATATAATCGAGCAAATATATTGGTACCAAAGAACATTATTAACCTTGTTCAGCGTTCCCTCCGACAGTTAGTATTGATCGTTTGATTACGGATACTTCAGTTTTCTTCTTCTATTTATTCCTTTTGAAAATTGAAATTCGTCTCTCATGTAGGAGCACGGTGTTTATTTGCTATCAAAAAATACTTTACGTTAAAAAATCACACCAGCGATTCTATGCGTTTGGAGAAATAATGGTGTATACGCAGAGTAATGTACCTTTGCCGAAAATTAGGCAATATGGCTACCTAACATATATTGCCAACATGTACGCATTTAAGTAATATCTGAAGAAATATTAATGGTAGTCACAAAAACAACTATTTTCTGTAAATAAATACAAGTTAATAACACAACAAACTAAGATACGAGGTAATATTCGTTCCACCCGCTCGATACAGCAAGTACAGAATAGCGTTACTAGAGCAAGTGAATTGAATTGATGGACGAAGTGGACGATCGATATAAGCTTTCAGAAATTCGATTGTCCTGCCGACGTAACGCGAGGTACAAATATTATTACTCTTGCGGAACGTGGCGATGTAAGAGCGTTGGCTAAATTGAGCACAAGATCTGTACCAACATCAAGCGAGTTCTAACAAAAAATAAATAAATAAATTAATAATATATAGTCAAGAGAACTGTTGTAAACATGATCACATTGAGGTCAATTAATCAATTTACTGCGACTAATATACAGTAAACTAATTAACACAGCGCGTTTCCATTCATGATTTTTTTCCCTCAATAACATTCTCGAGGCAAATTAACATGCCTTTGAGTATAGACTATGCGTCTGCAGAAAAACAGTCCTCTATTTTCACTCCACGAAAACAGGACGGGGCATAGCGACGTATGTCATCCCTTGGATATGACGCAACACCCTCACCCCTATCTCCTTACGGGGACAGCGTCTCCGAGGTTGTGCCCGCGACACGTGTCCAGCAATGTCCGGCGTCACGTGGACGTCACGTGCGCGTACCCATCATCCGCTCGTTAGCGCCTCGCTCCCTCCCTCCCACCCCTCTTCCCCTTTCCATCCGTTTCGTATCCGAACACCCCCTCACAGTCCCTTGGTTGTCTCCCGGGAACACCAACCCCGGCCATGCCGATGATCTCCGGGATATAAACCCAGGCCTCTGGGGAGATGTGAAGGCATATACGTGTTGCGAGACAGTAGATTTCGAGTCAATGATACGCTTCCCTTATACTGCTTATTCTATTACTTTCTCATAAACGTAGAATATAAATGACGTTGACGAGCCCTACAGCTCCACAAAAAAATAAAAAATAAATAAATAAAAGATATTCATTAATAGATCAGGGCTCCTGCCACAAATTCTTGGGAGAAATTAAATTTTTACATTCTTCGCCCGCTTTCTTTTCCTTCTTTTCTATTCTTCTTCTCTTTCTTTTGTTAAAATTCATACAACACCCCCCAGGGGACTTACATCTAGTAAATACGTGTTTGGCGAACACGGGGCCCCGAGCTGAGTCTGGCATTACTTCCACTTACTTGTGCTAGACTACTTCCTTTCTCTTTTCTGACCTTTCTTGCTCACCTCTTCTTCCTTTCGATCCCGACGCTATTAAGGCTAGGGTATCTTTCATTTTCCTCATAATTTTCATCCCTTTCATTTTTGTCCTACCCCTCATTTTTTGTCCCCCCCCC
>NNCF01128725.1:458418-476975 GCA_002313205.1 Laupala kohalensis
AATAATAATAATAATAAATTTTATTTCATGTCTAAAACTAAATGAAACTGAAGAGTATTAATTATAGTACAGCATTATCTTAATGTTAGAAGTATTCCGTTTTTTTACTGAAGAGTATTAATTATGGTACAGTAAAAAAACGGAATACTTCTAATATTAAGATAATGTTTGATGCAAATGAACCACGTACTTTGATTCATTTAGGAAAATAATTCGGTGATTCGAACTCCAGATTCCTCTGATATTTGAATTGTTAAATATATTTTGTAATATTATATCACAAATATAAAAAAAAAAATTTTTGTATTGATGTTTTTGTTANTATAAAAAAAATTTCTTGTATTGATGTTTTTGTTAACTGAGTTAATGTTCTGTTCGAATATAATTTTTTCTAAAAGCGCTGAAAAACATTTCTCAAAACCCTAATTGAATTACAACAATACCTCGGTTATCATTTATTTCTGGTATTGTCAGTTTCGGTTTCCATTGAAATTTTTCAGGAAAATTCGTCGCCGTTTTCGTTGATTGCTTCAGATTTTGTCAGAGTGCTATCATGACCACTACTAAGTTTGAAGGAAAATGTGTGCAAATATGTTATGTCTTGCGCGATTTTAGGCAAATTTTAAGCGAACGGAATTGTGGAAATTGATAATATTAATAGCGATGATAACAGAAATTTTATTATCATTACAAACAGAAAGAATAACATAAACACCTCTTTGATTAACTTTTTGTGCGACATGGGTCCACTGACTAATTAGGTTCTCGTACCAAAAGACCAAGCCGAGAAGTGATCCGAGATTGGTGTTCATATTTTACAGTTAAAATTTTGTTTATTCTGCACATTAGTATTTTATATTAATGTGTCATTGTTTTGGCATTAAACATTAAATATATTCCGCATAAGATGTGTTTTGGAACATATTTTGGAGTGTCTGGAACGGAATTAATTGAATTTACGTAGCTTTGTATTGATATAAATGGTTTTGTTTTTTATTTCACGGTTTGTTTTCGGATAGTTCATAGTGAAAAGCGAGTCTTCTCTGGTCATGGTTTTATAAAAACCCAACTAAATTTATTACTGAGCATTGAAATAAGGGCCATGGTACATAACTGATTTCATTACTGGGGATAGGTATTCGTATTCATTCCTCTCAACCTCTTCGTGTTCATTAATGTTGTTTTCAGTTGTGTTGTCAGATATAGATTTATTTGCTTGTCGCATTTCTTACTAATTTTTCACTAAGACTTCCGTAAAGTCAGATTTAAAAAATAAATGTTGAGTATTTACTGCCATGCCTCGTTTCAAAAGTTTGGAGCTTGGTAGTAATTCCTGGAATAAATTTTTTTTATTCCGAAATTTTTATGGAAGTCTTTTTTTTAAGCATAAAACAAAGCATTAGAGGTAGCTCATTCCAAATTTTAAGTTTATAAATTAAGAACCAACCATTTTCTGGTATTCGAGTCTTTTTTGTAAAAAACGGTACTCTTGGAATATCCATCTTCAAAAACTTGGTTGAGGTTTAAACAAATGAAGCTGTCTTCTCCCTAAGTCTCGTCGGAGTACAGATTACACACACGCACCCAACACATGTGTGTACTCGTGTGAGGGAGAGACCACCGACAAGCACGTAGTTTCCGAGGCAACGTTTAAGCGACCTTTAATTGGTATGTGTGGTTGCACAGATTCCCTTCTTGCTCGTAGAAAAATATCGCAGCTGCAAAATACGTGGTTTGTGCAAATTAGACTAAAATCCACTGTAGACGCGGAGTCGCGATTTCAGTTTGGAAACGGGAGGGTGAGATTGACGCGAATAAAGAGATGGTAAGTAGGAGGATGAAATATTCTACTGAGTGAACAGAAATCGTAATACAAAAAGGCTGTGTACATAGTTTCTCCTCAGACATATTTAAAACAACGTTCTTTTGGTAGAAAATAAATTCTCTCAACAGCCATATTTCTTGGTCACGGGTAATGAAAAATAAAAAAAAAAAACTTTTTTCATATTTTATGTGGTTTTGAAACAGCTTCCACTCACGTAATTCCAATGTTTATTGGAGAAATTTAAATCTGCCAAGGCTCATATTTGAGCATATTCCATTTTTGCATTACCAGGAATAATTTCAACGCGTTATAATTTTTTAACGACATAAAGAATAATACGTATTCTAAGTATAATTATCAGTTAATACTGGTATGGGATGATCTGACCAACACTTCATATTTTTGCATCTGTACAGAATTATTAATCTTAAATATTCTGCGTTAACAATATTGTTCTGGTTGCATCTTTCTGATCTCATTTATGGTAGAGCTCCCCGACAAGGTGTGAGCGTCTTCCGAGTCACTAATTTTCGTTTGTCCACATGGGAATGACATGAGAATCCTTACTCGTTTGCTTATGTTCCGAGTAACATTTACATGATCTATTGTTATGCTGCTTAGCGCCGAGTTCGTCTGACGAAACAAATCCTTTTATGCCTAGCCATTCGTTCACTACTGGACTTTTGAAACAAATAAGGTACACGCCCCTTTACAGTAGCTCAGTGTCTGTAAGTTATTTTTCTAATATTTCTTAGTAGTCACGGTAAATGATTGTTGTAATGTAGTGGTAGCGTCTTCGCTTGCTACCCGAGAGAAGATGATGTTCCATCTCTAACTCGAATTCTAGCTTCCGAAGTTATTTCCTAGCTTTCTTTGATTTAGCCCCTTGTAACTAAACTCTAATACAAGTGGTTCTTATAACGCGTTGCGTGAAACCATTTCTGCACGTCTCATGAGACATGTGTAGTATGAAACAGGTGTTGCACGAAACTTGTGTAGCATGAACTTGTGTAGCATGAAACGTGCGTTGCATGAAACGTGCATTACGTGAACCGCGGTGTATACATCCCGATGTCATTTTTACTATAATATTTTTGGACATTATCCATCGTCTTCACCTGTTTGTTTCTTCACAACATGTGTACTTTCGTTTCCGACATTCTGTCAACGTCCGTTTTCAGGCGTCCGGCAGCACCGGTATTCGATCCAGGGTACCATGGTTACGAAATAAAAATGATAATATAACATCAAGAATTTCATGCAGGGGAGAACAATCCGATGTATTTAAATGAAATTGGTTTCATGTAACGCGTTTCATCGGTGTGCACCGCGCCCTCCACAAGACACCAGACCTCCCCGCATTGTGAACATAAAAACAATTTCCCGCAGAGTGACGCGGGGCGGGGCATGAAACCGTCCCCGTCGCGAGTGATGCCTTCTCTTCCGGGACCGACGGTGTCTTGCAGTGGAGAGAGAGAGAGAGAGAGAGAGAGAGAAAGAAGGAGGGAGCACAGCGTGGGTGGGGTGTGGGCGTAGGTTAGGCGATCGCTCGAGGCGGACTCGCAGACGAGATGAGGTTTTTCCATAATAGTCATTCACTCCACCTCGCGCGCCTCCGCAGCCGCGGGACGAACGCTTCGTCCTTCTACCCTCCTCTCTGCAATCCACTCCTCCAATGCCTGCCTGCCTGCCTACCCGCCCGCCACAGCCGTCCCATTAGCCGCATTGGCGTTTGGACGCGTTCAGATAATTATTTTAATTAACTTACAAGCCCGCTGTCGGGCCGCTCTCGACCCCACTTCGATCTATCGATTGTGCACTCCGCCTCTACAGCGGCGATACAACACGCCGTTCAGGAGACGTTTCGTTTTTTGGTAGTCATGAGATAAATGCGCCCGCTTTTTAGTAAGAAAATGCTAATATATGTTATACAGTATCTCACCTTTGTCTCCGATCTCTAGTTGATTCGTAATAGTTCATGCTTATAATTTCAAAATTAAAAAAACAACAACAAAAAAACAGACAAACAGAGGTCTCACACAATCTGACACTATACCTTCCATTATCTATGCCAGCGAGGAAGAAATATTACTTCAGAATAACCCGATTTTTACCCTTATTTAATATTTAATTTTTAACTATTTGAAAATTCCTGATCTTATTCGAATTTTACTTTAACAAAATTCACAGGGATCTAATCGGGGCATTGATTATCACAGCTAATTTTTATTTAATAACTCATTGTCCGTGGAATCTTTGACATACTCATCGCTATTATCTACATAAAATTTTCCTGTATCATATTTTCCCTACCTGTACAAGTTTTAAGGGCTCTAATCACCTCGATGTTGACGAGCCCTAACCCCCCCCCCNCATATTGGTTCCTCTCATCGAACCTCAGTCACTAAATAATTAATACAACTGAGTTCGTTTGGTAGGAGAAATATTTGGTTATCGACCCTCCGGAAGTTACTAAGAATCGAAATTATTCCATTATTTTGAAAATATTTTAATATTTTGTGCAGAAGAAAGACTAAACAATGGAGTTTAGAATACGTAAAAAATGATAAACGTAATTAGGAGTCAGTACGTTTCTTTACTTTGAAAGGGACATTTTCCCTGTTTGATTTTTCTCGGGACTACAATAATAATAATAATAATATTCCAAGAAATTAATAAGCAAATTACGTACTTATATCTTCGAATGATATGGGTACATGTGTCTACATCTGGTCGATTGAACAGCTGGTGTTATTACAATTTTTGGTGATGAAATAGAAATATTTTTTATATTTCGTTCTTCACTCAAAGGCAGAATGTGTATTTGTTTTAAATTATTTGTCCTTTGGGATTTATTTTCTT
The DNA here is from genome assembly GCA_002313205.1 of Laupala kohalensis. NCBI lineage: Eukaryota > Metazoa > Arthropoda > Insecta > Orthoptera > Trigonidiidae > Laupala > Laupala kohalensis. The sequence continues at coordinate 463,106 of NNCF01128725.1, forward strand.
TTCAAATGTATATTATAATTTCAAAGAAGAATTATCCAAGATTTTCAAGCGTAATTAAATTTTACGATTACTTTCCTTCGGTTATGAAACGCATGATAATACAAATAATATCAGCGATTTGGAGTTTGACTAATTATATCAGATTAAGCGAAGGAAAAAAAACAAAAAAACAAAAACGAATGAAGCAACAACTAATCCATTTGTTTCTCATTGATCTTACAAAAATAACCATTATACAATATTTTATTCATAGTAAGAAGTATCCGACAATACGAGTAGGATATCTAAAATATACAGTTATGGATTTCTTTAAGAAAATATAGTACATTTTCATTATTTAACGCTGCTAAAACACGTAAAATCCTTCGTTGTACATTGCATTGCTAGAGAACATGATGAAAATTCATATGTAGGAAGGATACTTCATTCATTCTTACTTACTGATATGATTAACTAAAATTTATTTGAAACGTGTATTAGAAAACATTTATTACTCTTTTTGAATCTCAATACATAAATAACATATATTTGGAAGTAAAAATTTAGAGCAAAAAATAGATGTGAGTTATAAAATCAATTTCACCCACACATTTTTCTTGTAAAATACCTGGCGGCTGTGGTACATAGTATAACGTAGTAAAGAGCGATTAAAAAAATCTGGAAGTGGGAGGTTCGAGAAGTGTCACGGTTTCAAAGGAATCGCACATCTGAGTGGCTCACGGCGGCGTTTCAACGAGAGCCTTGAGGGACTCCAAAGAGACCCCTCCGAAGCGGGGGAGTGTTTCGCCGACTCCCCCTCCCCCATCCCGCGCCCGTCACCGTCCGATCGATAGTCCCAGCGGTGGCAGAGCCTTTTAAACAAATGACTGCGCGCAGCCGTAACGAGCCCGTCTCAATTTACGCACGATAAGCTGCTTCTTCGGAGGTTCCTTTGCGGCGGAGTCTTTGGCGTCGCCCTCTCAACCACCTCGGCGCTCGCGCGCACGTTTACTTATTCAGGTCTTCTCTCCGCCCGGGGGAACCCCTGCACCATTGTACGAAACGTCGGCACTCTGCGATCGCTAAATCTCAGAGGTGTGTTTCCTTTGGCCCATGAGTTTCCTCTGAATCTATCTCCTCTGACACATTGTTGCGATAAGGGAAGATCTTATACATCCGATTGTCTGGACTGATCTTCATGAAAGAGATATTTTAACGAATTTTCTGACGTAACTTTTACGATGATGTTGTGTTCTCTGATATTTCAACTAATGCAACTTTTATTGGAACAAAAATGACAAAAACGTATCAGCTATCACGTGTGATCTACACCTATCGATAAATACCCGTTCCTGGTTGCTTTCCTAGAATAAGGAAAACGAAATGTTGAAAAACCTGCGTGGAAAAGAGTAAAAGTCAAAGAAGCTATTCCTTTTAGTGAATACTCGCAAAGGAAATGGTCTGAGTGTAGTTAATCTCCACGAAACGAAATAAGTCCGTCGCAAATGCGTGATATGACAGTTATCATCAAGACTTGTTCATACAATCGTCAAATGAATAATATCAGTTTCCGGTCATACAGGAAGGGTCTGGACTGAGGATAAGAATGGGAAGTAGATATTCGGTTCAAACAATAGGCGTAGATCATTGTCGTACTGCATTTATCTTTGCATAGCTATACCTCTACCTCTAGCAACCCCGCTGTTTTCTTCATTGCCGTTTTCATTTTGATCGTTTTCGCTCTGACTCGACTGGGGCCCAGGTCTCCGATTTGGATTGATTATATATTGCAGGTGTTCGTTTTTTGAATGAAAAGAAAAGAAAGTCCACTGGAGAAACTGAGGCTTGACTGAGTTCATTTTCTAGAACTATTCGTGTCCTGCAAGAGAGGATACAGATGTAACATAATAGGATCTGATGAATAATTTTCTCTGTAACAGACAAACCATCTTCTTACTTTTTTAAATTTAACGTCGTTTTGTATCATGCCAAACCATGCCAGCCAAAGATTTGCTAATTTACCGCGTCATCAAGTATAATAATTATATGGAACAAAGAGAATTTTCGACCTCCACCAGAATCGTTGAAAAAAATTAGTATAAGGAGTAAATTCAATACTGAGCTGCGGTGTTGATCGAGGGATGATCTCGGTCCAGCAATCCAGGGAAACCAATGAAACGTCAATTGCCACAGAACGCTAAACGAACTCGAAACCCGTCTCATCTGGCAGAGCAATTCGACTATTCAAGTTTTTAACATTTTGGAATACCTTAGTTCTTATTGTTGGTGTGGGTGGCAAAAGCTTTTTACACCCCCGCCCACGAACTGAAATTCCTCCAACGCATTCCCCTGCTCACCGTCGCTCGCGTCGCTTGCCCGTCGACGGCGTGTTTGCGAGGGCAGCGAGCGTCGCGTCGCGTCGGGTGCGCCTCTGCTGACAGCTGCCGCGCGCATGGCGTCGCTCCCCCCCCTCTCTGCCACCCGGCGCCTGATAAGTTAAGCGCCTTTTGATAACTTACGGGAAGTCGCGCGGGGGTTGCGAGGTAGCTTGGTTGGCGTCTGCGAGCGACGCCGTTCCGGTGCCAACAAGGGCGAGACGACTGCTGCTGCAGGGGATGTTGGAGGGAGTTGTGACTCTGTCAAGGCGGACGGCCCCGGATCTTGCCATGCGCTGGATACACAACAGCGTCACTCCCCGGTTTGCTCAGCCTCCACGCTGTTACCTCCACACCTCCGTCTCCGGCGACGTCGCCACCAGCTTGTCGTGGTGGCGTTGTTTGTTGCAGCAGTTATCAAAGGGAAGCAGGCTTCAGCCATTTAGGAACTACGGAACTTTCACTACGAGATGGAACTTTCTCTCAAAATTTGCTTATTTTTATTTAAATAGTTTAATTAATAATTTAAATACTTAAGACCATTTTTGGACTTAAATACCTAAGACAGTATATATATATATATATATATATATATATATATATATATATATATATATATATATATATATNGACTTGTCCTCTTTATTTGTGCCCTTCTGCCAATTATTAATAGATTGTTTGATGGAAAGAGTTTCTGTTATTGCTATTTTACAAAAGGATGTATTTGATATTCTCCCATTCGACGAAAGCCTTGTATAAATTTCAGAAATGTTGAAAAAGTAGATATTCCAGCGAAAGATAATGAAGAGCGTTGATAGCTGTAGTTTTCGTGCTAGAGAATATACATGGGCATCTTGGTTTTTTCCACGATTAGATTTTTCAAATAAGAAATAATGATCAAAATTGACATAATTAAACCCCAAGAATAAAAATTTGGTACATGAAATTATTTAATATAATTGTTCAATGCAACGCGTCTTATAATTCTTCGTATAAATAATATTTCAATTTTGTGAAGATATTTGGACTTATGACAAGTATCATGAACTGCATTCGATCTGAAATATATTTGACTGGAAGAACGAAGGTAATAAATTTGCGTTCTCCTCTCTCGAAAAGTATGTAGACAAAACGATGTTCAATGCACCATTCTCAAACGTGTGATTATATCTAACGGAATAGAAGGTGAAAACTAGAATCAACTGTAGTTCAATGTATCTTACGACCTTGTTGGACTTAACGCAATATTTATTGTAGATGTTTTCTAAAACCATCGTTTTAACCCTGTTCGGGACCTGCCAAAATATGATACATAGGATCATCAAAGTATGAAATAACGTTAACGCTTAATAACATTGATTCCCATGTTATATTGTAATATTTAAAAGAATTCTATGTACGTTGTTTGGTCTTGTGGTTATAATTGTGACATTTACATCTAGTTCAGAAAACGTTCACAATGAATATTGTGTCTAATGTTGTATATTAATTATGATTCAATTAAGAAATGGACTTTGCTAGCATAAAAAAAACTAAGATGTTTGTAGCTGTTTCTATACGTTTATTTTTTCCCCCTTCATTTATTTGTCACCAAGAGGTTTCCTTGTCTTCCACAATTGTCATTAAAGGAAAAAGCTATTATACATCTCTTATAAAACTGATTTCCCCCCTTGCGTTATTTAATCGTAAATATCCGTAATAGTCGTTATCTCTATTACTAATTGATGACGCTTTTCTATTGTGGCAATGTGAAGAACAGAAGTGAGTTCTCATTGAGCGACTGCAAGAGGAGTGCGTGTCGCTCCTTAGCGAGTGACTGAAAGGCCCGAACCACATCGTCGCCCACTGCTGCGACGTGATTCCTCTGAGCGCAGTAATTAGCACGGCGATAGCAGCACGACAAAGCCTTGGCGATACCGGGATTTGCGACGGCAGCGCATACTCCACGGAGCCGTCGTCGTCGGCCGCTTGAAGCTCCTCTCCTCTCGTCCTCTTCCAACTCACGTTTCTCACCCTCTTGGTCGTCGTTGGTGAGAGATCTTTTTTTCTCCTCACCTTTTCCGACTCCCATTCTCATTTTCTTTACTACTTCCGCATTGTCCACGCAATTAACAGCACTACCATTCTTATTCCTCCAAACATGTAAAAAGACTGTTCATTCGACCGTATTTTCTCTTTTATGATCTCAATATTTCGGTTCATTTAACTTATATAAATTTCTATACACAATATTTCTTTCGAAAAGACTATTCTTATTCTTCATTATTCATCTACGCTCATCCCTAATGTCGATTATCTCTGAGTCCAATCGCTTTTGCACTATACGATGTCCACTTTCGCCCGGTAGCACTGGAACCCTGCTCCATCTGTCTCTTCTTGTCGTCACTCCTTCGAACACTCACTTCCATTGGTAACCCTTCACCCATTTCCTCCCCCGCTTCCTCGCCGAGGTCCGTTCCGCCAGCGGCGGCGCCCTGCCAACCAATTCCGAGCGCAGATCCGCCGCAAATTAGAGATAGCTCTCGTAATCCGTTGCCGCTACTGCCTTACAACCTGCGCACCGTTTCTGCGCCCCACGATCGGGTCCCGTACGCTGGAGTGCAACTGGAGAGGTTTACGAAGTGGGTGGACGTCAATGAGACGCGATACACACCAATGAAATACGTTTCATGAAATCAAACTAACTAACTATATATATAAAGCGATTGGACTCAGAGATAATCGACATTAGGGATGAGCGTAGATGAATAATGAAGAATAAGAATAGTCTTTTCGAAAGAAATAAGAATAGTCACTCAGAAATTGGAGGAAACAGTAAGGCGTCCAGCCTTCCTCAGTCACGTAGAAAACATTACTTTTCTCCTACATGATTGAGGAGGTTGGACGACGAAACTGTTTCGTACAATTTGAGAGTGACTTTCATCTTTGTATTTAGATATTTGTTGAATTCAGGAGGGATTTTTAGTGGGTATGGTCGAGATATTCGGCGAGTCCCACACACGGGGAAGAGTCACTACGGCTCTTCTCTGTGCTGCAAAACTGCATTTTTTCCTACTTGCATGGGCTACTTGCATGCAAGACTTTCATGTGTTTTCTTTTCTATCTTTCATTAACTTCAAAACTTTGTATATAATTTTGAGGGAACAAAATGTGAAGGGGCGATGAAAATATTAGTATTAACTTGATACTTTAAACACTTGTGGGTCTAAAATCGAAATACTTTTTAATTGAATAATCTTATCATTATTCTCTTTTTTCTTGATGAAGTAGAAAGAGATTTTGGAAAATTTCCAGTATAATCGGCAAAGCCTTGAAAAAGGATTTTGGAACAGAGAAGTATGAGTATTATATTTTATTTTAATATCATTTAAACTAAATGATAAAGTTTCATCGTATAATTTTTAATTATGCGTAGATTTGTTGCTGAGAAATGTATTTATGGCCAGATAATCATGGATAATCATGGACTTAAAAGATAATACTTCTCATGATTTTTCATACATATATCGCTATGAAAAATTATTTTTCTAAATGATGACTTATTTCGGTGAACAAGTGATTTCGTTACTACGTTTAAGTTTATTACTAATAATTTTCGAACTAATTATGAAGCACATTGAGCGAATACGAATGTCATGAACCTACTTATGTTCCAACACCTCCCTTACGAAACATCTTCATATTTTTACGAACACCACTCTGCAGAAAGAAAGTCCTTACAAAAATAGGTTTCCTTAATGCAAGGATGTGCGATATCTGCGATGACACAACTGCATCAGTACTTCACGGCTGAAACGCTTACGGATAAGGAGAAGCTACCAACCTTTTTTCCGTGGAGCGATGTATAAAATGTCTTTTGGTCCCCGTCTCAAACTATCTCGTTCTGTCCATTCCAGGCTAGCTCTTGGAGGTTCCCTTTTAGCAGTAGAATGGACACGAAGGATGGATAATGTTATCATTTCGTCCACGCCGTTTAATTTGTATGTGTCTTCCAAGTTATACGCAAATTTTATTTAAATGTGATATTGGTATAAGACAACGCCAAAAATTCGATAGGATTATATTGTTTTCTTCTTCTAAACTCTGNGGTATAAGACAACGCCAAAAATTCGATAGGATTATATTGTTTTTTTCTTCTAAACTCTGCTGAAACCTTGAGTACGTGTTTGAAGACGGCCGGTAACTGAAGAACCATTTTATGTTGTAAAATTTTCTGTTTTAAAATTAATAAGTGTTGGAATTAATGCCAAGATATTTCTGCGAACTACAATAATTTCCTCGTGGACCATCGTATATCCACGAACCATCGGTTGGCGATAGTTGATTTAGTCAAAGCAATATCTCCCTCCAATCTCTATTATTACTTTCCCCAGGGGACTTACAACTAGTAAGTACGTGTTGGACAAACATGAGACCCCGAGCTGAGTCTGGCATTACTTGTGCTGGGCTCCTTCCTTTCTCTTTCCTGACCTCCCTTGGTCATCTCTTGTTCTTTTCGATCCCGACGCTTTTAGAGCTAGGGTATTTTACATTTTCCTCATTTTTTTGTAATGTTTTGATTTTTGATTTTGATATGTGTTTTGATATATTGTTATTCAGGAGGGATTTTAGTGGGTATGGTTGAGTCATTCGGCGAGTCCGTCACGCGGGGAGAGTCATGTTGGCTCTCCCTAGTGCGTAACTGCATTTTCTGTACCTGTACAGAATTTTAATGACCTCGATGTCGACGAGCCGTGAAGCCCCCCCAAAAATCTATTATTACTTTCACAGATGTTTCTTCTTGCTTCTTGTAGCTTTATTTAAGCTGAGTTCTAGTATCCGAACTGCATTTTGAGCTTTTTTGAATTCTACATTTCTCAGTCTAATCGAATAGAACCGTCAAGTTGCGTGAAACCGATTTTGTGAGTAACGCATGTTCCTACTGTATTTAAATAACTGTTAATTTCGTTTCATGAAACGCGTGGTGTGCATCGCGTCTTAGTTATCTCTATCGACCTCGCCTCTCAAACACTCTCACCTTTCTTCATCTACTCCGTCCTCTCGTCCCCGCCAATACATCCCCTCCAGCTTTGCGTGTATCCGCTTAAGCGAGAAGACGCGTCCCCTCCATCGCGTCCGTTAAGCGCTCCTGCATTCTTCCCTTGTAAAACCTGCGACATCGCGGGCTGTTCGCTTCTGGTTTATGGAGTGCAGACGGAGGGGCGAGGCCATTTACATGGAAAAGCGCCTCACCCTCGGTGCCTCCGGGGTTGAGATTGTGCCGCGGTGGGAGGGAGGGCGGGCGTCGTAACACATGAGTCGGGTCGGCGCCTCCCCCCTTCGCTCTCGGAGGGAGCGCGGAACAGCGGAAAAATCGCTAGACACTTCGGACGACGCGATCCCAGTTCGAGGTCGTTGCCAACATGTGTATACGTCTCGCGGAGGATGAGGACGGTATAATGCGTAAGGACACTTTTCGTTATCAACTCACATGCAACTCATCTCATTCTCGGAATTCTTTTTCACATAGCAAATATTTTGCATGTAATACTGGAATAACATATTTATAATTACTCATGTCAAGAAATCTTTGAAACAAGATTTCGTCGAGGGCTTGTTTTACCGCAGCATTATTTTACAGTATCAGTTTTTAGTTTTTTCTCTCCTTTCCCTCCATATTAGGATAGTGTTGATTTCACCGCACGTTGTTTGGTATGCTAAAAATTATCCTTGAACTTATTTTCCCAAATTATTGAACTTATTTTCTCTTGAAATTATTTTTCATGGTGTTAATGAGGTAAGGGAATGCAAATTCATATTATTAATTTTTCAGGGACATTTGCACGGAGTAGTTATTATTATTTTTTATTATTATTATGCTCGATGTGCTTATTATTGAAGGCTGTTATTTGTCTTAGGTTCTTCCATTGAACTGAATTTTTGACATTGTTATTGTACATCATAATTAGGTTTGGCTCGAAACCGCCTTCCAGATTGAAGCTCGGATTTTCTTAACCCGTTAAAATATTCGGTTGGGAAACGGTTTTAGTATTTTTATTAGGATGTTAGACAAAATATAAATTGTTACAAATAGGATAATATTAAATATCGTGAAAATACCATACCTTAAAACTGTAAAGTTCCCTTGGGAGATATTTATTAAACGCAGTGTATTTTCACAGATATACTAACATACATACTATATTTTTCTTAGGAAATTGAAAGAAATGTATTTTCCTCGAGAACGCTCCATCTATCAATTGATAGTGAATATCAATATAACTTGTCATTACGAACATTTAGAATATTTAGACCAACACGCAAGCTTTACGTAAATTTGCCTTTATTACGCGTTGTTCCCCGTCTCACTAAAACTTGTTTCTATTAAGCTAATTATAGCATATCAATGTGTAAACATTTTTTGCCGGTCATTAATCACCAAGTCTTCTGCAACTGTTGATATTTCTCATGAGTGGTTAACGATTCTCAGTTGTCCCACGAGGTGGCAAGAAGCAATTGAAGATAAATTGCTGTGACATCCATCGCTTGCTTCAAGTACGGCGTAGAATCGATATTTTGTGATGAAAATACCAGATATTTTTATTCCCGATGAATCATTCTTGTGAAAGGTAAAATAAAGCTATCTTTTACTTCCCATGTTGAGGTAAGGATCACTACTTAATATCTTGGTTGTAATATCACGCCTCAGGAAATCATATTTATGTAAAATTACCTTATGAGAAAGGTTTTCTGTTGTGTTATAGGATGAATATAATTTGTGAATTATATAATGTGTTATTCCTTTCATTTCGGAAAGTATAGTAATAGTTAATATAGCTTCACTTGTTTAGATGCAGTGGCCATATCATGTGGATGTATCACTAATATGCAGTTTAGATAAACCACATATTTAGATTTAATTCTCACCAATCAGACGTGAAACATGAATTATTGTATAACTTTTACCCTTTCTTGAAATAATTTTCTTTTTACCTTAGAGATATTCCAGAAAAATTAACTCTTAACCCTCTTGTGGTGAATAATGTGGTTACTCTCTTTTTTGTAAAAATCAGCTTCGGTTATAAATGTCTTCATGTGTCTCTACCCAGATACACTGAAGTATATTACAGGTTTCATGATTATCGGCAACCACGGTAGAAATAGCATGATTTATTAAATTTTCTATTAGATTCGATTAGTTAGTTTCACCAAGACTATTATCATAAACACAGAGGCTACTCACGGAATAATATCTAGTAAGATTTCAATGAGATGTAAAATATTAGGAAACAATTTGATTCTCGGTGAGCTGTGTTATAGTACCGAAGAAAAACGTATTCTTGGCTGAGGCGGTTTGCTAAGTATACATTTTGGTATAGTAGTAGAATATGAGATACAAGGAACTTAAAATATTCTCGAAGTTTTTTTCCGCGGCTAGAGCCATTTAATGATGAGCTGTACGGTCGGTGACGTGTCTGGGTTCACCGAGTACGCTCGCAGACCTTCAGTTCTGGCAACGAAAGAAAAGTACTAAGGGAGGAACCTGAAGAGCACGTGAATGTGAAGGAGCCAATGCCAGCGTTGCGAGATTGCCGACTCTTCCTGTCTGTAAATGTACCAACTGTGACGGTTAAATAGCTCGATCTCTAACCTTTTGGACTGTCGAACACTTCCTGACGTTATCCTCTCAGCGGGTAAGAGCAGCCTTTGTGTGGGTGCGGGGGCATGTCGTCTGGAATGGGTGGAGCTATGTTAGCTCACACTCGCAGCGGACATATGATACACCTCGCATTCTCTCCATTGGTGCCATCTCTTTACTTTTCTTTCGTCGCATGAACTATAGACTCTTCTGAAGAAGACTGCAGCATGGCAGCTGTAACGTCGAACTACAACAACCGGACGCGGTACCAACCGGATAGCCCAGAATCACAAATGTAACTTTAGTTATAAGTCGAACCTTGGAATCCGAAACTCAGTTTTATCGAATCGTTGAAAACGTTTTGCAATCGCGAATCGTTTGTTAGATTTTGCATGGAATCCTAGCGAATCGGAATGTACAAAAGACTTTCTTATAAGGAAAGGGAATGAAAAACGAGTAATTTAATAACCATTTCAGAAGCCAATAATGTAATTCTTTGAGCTGGAATATTCGAAATTTTATTTTTGTTGCCTTGAGTTTACTTTTGTTTTATTCGTTTTATTCCCCCCAGGGGACTTAGTAAGTACGTGTTTGGCAAACACGGGGCCCCGAGCTGAGTCTGGCATTACTTTTACTTGTGCCGGGCTCCTTCCTTTCTCTTTTCTGATTTTCCTTGGTCACCTTTTGTTCTTTTCGATCCCAAAGTTAGGGTATCTTTCATTTTCCTCTTCTTCTTTAAAAAAAAANATTTTTTGAGTTGTAATTCAAGAGTATTTTTAGTGGGTATGGTTGAGTCATTCAGCGAGTCTCACACGCGGGGAGAGTTGTGTTGGCTCTCTTTAGTGCGTAACTGCATTTTCCCTACCTGTACAATATTTTAGGGCTCTAATGACCTCGATGTCAACGAGCCGTAAAGTCCCACAAAAAAAAATTCGTTTTATTGTCATATACCATTCAAGCGTGAGATGTATATGTATTATTTAAAATATTACATTAACTACTCGTATATTACATCAACAATATAACTTACATACATTTTATTACATACACAAAAAATATTACATTAAGACATTCTAGAAGCTTTTGAAAATCAGTTCTTATTTGATGGAGGTGTCTTCATGTCGAGGACAAATTCTTATCTTCGTGTAATTTATTAAGTTCTTACAATAATAACACACGTGTTGAATTGATGGTCTGGCGGTGTCAATGTTGTTGGTCGTGAACAGGGACTTAATCTTTCGGTCTTGCAGAGCAAAAATTATATAGTTCTGTGAAACATGAACATTCTTCTGCTGGGTACGAGTTATTTTACTGGTTGCTCGGATTTGTATTTGAACTCTATCTACTTTAATGAAACGTAATCAACGAGTTTAAATACGCTTGATCACAATATTTGTTTCAATGTACGTTAGGAATGTCAATGTATTTAACTATAGTTAGAGAAGACCGTTATTCCGTGATTGAAGTAAACCGTGATACGCCTTCTTAAATTCCTTCAGGAATGTGGCCTTTGGCACAGTATTTAATCTTTATTTGTATGTCATTACTCAAATCCGTAGACGAATCGGGGCTACTCTCACAAGTTCTCGAGAGGTTTGAATTAAAACCCTTCTTTCTTTTTCCTTTTCTTTTAATTTACATTTCTCTCTCTCTAAAATCACATCTTCCTCTGTTTTCGGTTTCTATAAGGTTTTAGGAAACATTTCTTCTTTTCCTATCTATTTATGTTTGGACTTACGGTATTTCAGGAGGGTTTTATTGGGTATGGTCGAGTGTTTCGGCGAGTTCCACTCGCGGGGAGAATCATGTTGGTTCTCCTTAGTGCGTAACAGCATTTTCCATACCGTACAAAAATTTTAGGGTTCTAATGACCGCGATGTCCGTATGCTGCAAGCCTCAATTTAAAAAAACCTTGATGAACGCGGTAGTAATTTTTCCTATTCAAAATTTTTAGTCCTCTTTCAATACCAAAACTTTCTGAAAAATAAATAAATTGTTTCTATCTACACAAGAATAATACCTGCGCAAATACATCCATTATTCTTATTATAAGTTTGAATTTTTTGTCTTTCGTAAAGATCACAGTTTGTATACGAGGTGTAGCCTATTATACTATATTATTCCATCCTTGAGTAATTAATTCATTATTCCCCTGAATGTTAATTTCAATATGAAATAGAAAAATATTTTAAACCGCATACCTTTTACTGTACAATTGGGCTACTTTTATCTCCAGTCGTTAACAAGAGACCTTCCTGTTATTCGATTAGGCGACCCAACCATTTTATGAGAAAAGTTAAGGATTAATGGCGCTGAATTGTCGTGTACTCGTGTAATACGTAATGAACTCTTATGATTCCACCAAGTTATTGCATATGACTTAACTGCACACTGACGGCGGAGAAGGTGTAGTTTCGTTTCCAGCTTTCGTGTACATTTGACCTAGCAGGCATAGCAACCTAGATGGGCTAGTAAGAAAAATTAATTTCAGTGCTGCTAAAAATAAGATTTCCGATGTCCCTCTGGGACAGAAATGACTTAGGTTTTCCGACGTGGTTTTCCAAGCCCTTTTCAGAGCTGTGTGGGGGATACGGTACCAAATTCCCCGGTAACCAACATTTCTTCTTCCCAATCCCATCGCCCAAAATCATGGAACGATGAGAGAAACCTCATGGCCAGAATCTCGCCATAAGTAAAATTAAATAAATAAATAAATTAGTGGGGAAGTATTCCTGTTTTCCAACTGTTCGTCCTATTAATTACTATTGAAAGGGCTAATGAGATTGATTTTGAGTGTCGGGAAGAGAATTTGAACTTAAATTTTTTACATTTAATACAGACTCCAAGTCCCTCTAAAGGTGGAGAGAGATTGGTGTAATAGTAATCGAGAGCAGATGATATGAGAGTATAATTCATTGTGTTTCAAGTCGCTGAGATTAATAGTCACTTCGAATGTCGTTACGTACACGTTCCGTACAATATTGTACGTTCCTTGGAAGTGGGGTCGCAAAGCTGATTGGTGATGAAGATATTTTCATTAACTAAATTACCAATATTTGCTTCCGGTTACTTCGGGTGAATGTGGTAGGTTTCTTCAAAAAATATTTTATACATCATACTTGCTTGCCAGAAGGAAAAGGAATATATATTTCACGAATCATTCTTTTCTAGACCCATGTATTCAAAATTGACCATCATAATAAATGCAGACCTCATATCTCCAACTTACCATATTCTCTACTTGGTAAAGATAACGAGTTCAACATTAAAGGAAGGAATTTAATAAACGGCAAAGCTGTTATTTTTTATTCTGAAGAAAAGACTTTGAGACTTTACGGATGATCAGTTGAAGTTTTTCGCTAAACTTTCATTGAAGTTTATCGAAACGAACTCAGAAGTGTTATTAATTTTTCCAGCAGTCATAAGGCGTAGATACTTTCTCTGCCTCTGTTGTTCGTTGTGAACTGTGCGTGTCTTTTCCCCTATCACGCAGAATATAGGGTAATTTTTGGTTTCAGGAATTTCCATAAAGTAATATCTCAAATAATGTATATCCAACTTAAAAGGAAAATTTAATATTTGCAACAAGGTACGAGCAGTTTCATTGCGTCAGAAGGAACAAATTCGTATTGCCTAAACTAACAAGAATATGTTATTATAACACTGGTTTTGCAGNGCGTCAGAAGGAACAAATTCGTATTGCCTAAACTAACAAGAATATGTTATTATAACACTGGTTTTGCAGGTTCCAGTAATAGATTCACTGAACTTAACGATTGATAAACTGTGTCATAGATACTCCGAACGAACGATATTATTTTTTTTTATAATTTTCGTTTTTTCGTGTACAGAATTTTGCGGCTCTAATGACCTCGATGTCGACGAGCCGTAAAGCCCC
>NNCF01128725.1:509821-526100 GCA_002313205.1 Laupala kohalensis
TATTTAGATATTTGTTGATTTCAGGAGGGTTTTTTAGTGGGTATGGTCGAGATATTCGGCGAGTCCCACACACGGGGAAGAGTTACTATGGCTCTTCTCTATGGTGCGAAACTGCATTTTTCCCTACTTGCATGGGCTCTAATGACCTTTGATGTTGACGAGCCCTAAAGCCCCACCAAAAAAAAAAAAATTGTGTAGATTGCCTTTTGATTGAAGATATGTTGTCCTGAGAGAACAGGATTCAGAGGAAAGAAATGGATTTCTCTAAACCTTTAGCTGTGATATCCGAACCTTATGGTATCCAATGTTGGGATGCCATATCCACAGGTTTGCAGAAATCCACTCCCTCTTCTAAAAATGGATTTGACATCCTATCCTAGAGTACTCGCATACGTAGTGTTCCAAGTTCTTGAGCGATATCCTGGATCGATAGCTCAGTGAGCAGGATGCGGCTGCAAGCAGCGTGCTTGCTCGTCAGAGGCAGTCAGCGTGAAGTGTGTGAGTAGCTTAACCATCAGAGCGACGCGGCCGTCCGCGGAGACTGCTTGGCTGCTGTTGCGGTCGCGACCCGCGCTTCCGAGAAGTCACTCGCGCGGCGCGCCTCCGTTTCGCCGCCGCCTCCACGTAACGACGACTCTTCCCAGAAACCTGCGCTCCCCTACTCTCTCCCTCCTCCATCACCCCCTTAATGCTCTCCAACGCTTTAATTGCAGTGTTGATGGAAGCCGACAGTGGTGCTGCAGACGCCACTCCGAAATTAGACCTAAATTATATTTATTACAATGCAGATTGGTGTAAATTATTTTATCCGCAGCCGCGGGGCGCGCGTTTGTGAGCTCGAGAGTGAAATCCCTTCGCGGCACTAATGTGCTCTCGGCGGAGTCATCGAGGAAGTTGTTTCCCTTTAAGTACTCTGGTTGGACCAAAATAAACACGTGACTGGAGCTGAACGCGATATGATTTCCCTCAAACGGGAGTCAATTCAGGTACTTTAGTACAAAAGTGAAGGAACAAGATGAGCATGCATGAGTGGTGAACGTTTCTCCAAAATTATCCGAGAGGAAAGGGCGCGTCTGCCATGGTTCCAAGGGGAAATGGACGAACATTGAGAGAGCAGGTTTGGATACGAGATCTAAATTCAGAGGAAGGTAAGGATTTCTCCAAATCTTTGGATGTGGTATCCTAACCTTATAGTATCCGAAGTATGCTCGTAAGAATGATCTCTCATATCCCAAGGTTTCCAAAGAAACCTCTCTCTTTTTCCTCTGGATTTGGATCTTACATCCAAACCTAAGTTACTGACATCCAAAATGTTTTCTCAGTGTGGGACCAACGCACGGTGGCAAAGTGGTCCAATTCTCGAGACCGGGTCCAATGGGAAAGTTTCATTTTTGTAGGTCTTGAACATTGGATTCAGGAAGGATGTGGTGGTCATGCTTCTACTAACTGAATGCCAACGATTCACATATGCCGTTCTCGTACTGCACATATCTTGATCGAGTTAGCAATGGTTTGCACATTATGGAATGGCCTTAAACATACTCTCGTAGATTTTCCCAGAAAGACAAGACATTCTATTAATCCGTCAGACCCTCGATTAAGAGTCAAAGAACCTTTGCGTGAATGAGTCATTAGGGATGAAAATGCGAGTGCGTAATTTGTGCTGGTTCCTCTTCTTCTAATTTAGCGCTATCGTTGAGCCAACTTAGTGTTTCTGGATACATATCACTGATTATATCTGCTTAATGATCTCAATATGAACTTAGTGTATGCTTATATAAACGGTTTTGCGACTCCAGGCATGAGTTAATTATAAATTAGGGTATCGTCTCTAGATATCGATCTTTTTTGTGACATGTTTATCATTATGAACGTACAGTAATTGTATAATGCTAAACGAGTGACGAAAACCTGTATAATGTACTCCATACATGTTAGTACGTCATAAGGTCTGGTAAATTTCTTTTAATAGATGTACTATTCAGAAATTGAACTGTAAACATATTGTTGAAAAATTGTTATTTCTAGGTAACATAAACCATGTTTTTATGGTACATCACGCAAATAATCTTCGAAGCGTAATAGTTTAAAATATACTTTCGAGAGCTCATTCCGAAAATGCTGTTTATTTCGACAGTTGAAATCATTTACGAGCATTTAATGGCATTGGAAATTTCGTTAATTCACCGTGGAAAATAATACGCAATGATTTTTCTACTACCTGATGTGGTGCGGAAATTAAATTTACTGTAATTTTACTATATTAATAATGTGGAAATTACGTTTTAAATACGTAATGATATTCATATAGCAATGATAATCATTATAAAAGCATCATTTTCAGGAACATTGATGTTTTTCTGGTATTAAACAATGTTGAAATGAAAATCATAAGTAAATCATTTTTGCGAAGTGTTATAATAGTACATACAGACAGACAGAATAACAAGAAAGAATTTTAATCGTATTTTGAGGAGTTTCGTAAAGAGAACAAGCTACGGGATCTAAAGGTCACGAACACACTGCTGGTGAAAACAATACCACTCGAATACGACACAACAAGACTAGGAAAATAAACGCTGGATATGTCAGTCAGCTCTGCTATGTTGAGACTATTTCGTATCAAATTGGGTGAAGAATAACTCCTTTTTTTAATTAAAATGCTATGTAATCCATCTGCTTTTTTATTTATTTACTTTAAGCCGATTTCTCAGACGAATGACAATCGCATTGAAGCCAAAGAAATTATTTGCAAATCAATAAGAAATGTTGTTCCGTCAGTTTCTTTAATAATTTCCCAAGTGTTGCGTAACACGAAATGATAATTAAATGATGAATGATGAGAGTGGTTTTAATGCTTAGGCACAACTCTTAAATCGTTTCCCCATCCCATAATCCAAACGAAAACCTCTTATCACCACGTCGGTAAGTGAAGGCTAGGACACCACGAAACAAAAATACGTCCCCCCACCCCCGATAAAAAGAAGAAATTACGCAAAGAAATTTTTGAAAGACAGTTCGTGTCATCTTTCATAAGGTTCGCATTGTAGGGTACTGAAAAAAATGTTTTTGTGTAATAATAATTCCAGAAACGATGGTAAATTGTTGTTACCTCGACGTCTAGTATCTTACCATGTTTACAACTTAATATTGTTCATGGTTGAAAGAGTAAACAGTGTGTTAAAGAGCTTTCTTTAAAAAAATTGGACTATTCTAATGTTTTGAGTCCACCTTTATACCACGTAATTATATATTACGTGGTAATCTTAAACTTTCTATTAATGAAATTTCCCGAAAGTTACAAATTTAACCTCTAATTTTGATTAGAAAAATATATGTTGCCTATTATCCACTTTCTTATGTCATTTGATTTAATTAATAAAGGTGTGGTGCATATTTAGGAATGTGACCAATGAGTTCAGTAAATTCGTCCTAATCTGACCGTCGTCATTTCCTAAACCACGTGCCCTTTTCCCCCCATAGAAATACATTTTTTTATTTTTTTTAAATAGCAATAAGATATTGACAAACGTAGTATTTCCTTGTGATAATTTTATGGCAATAAAGACTAGTAGTAGTCTAACAGACGACAAGAATTATGCATGTTCTCATAGTCAATTGAAGCCATATTACATTTGTTTTCATCAGAATGAACTCAAAATTTGCGTTTATTCCCTGTTAAGGTGTGTGTTATCATTGTTGGTTCTGTAGTTCATTATTTTTTTGAAATCCGTCATCTTCCCGCTCCCATATCTGTTGGATTAACGCGAATCTAGTTTTTAGACAGTCCCCGTTATGGCATGGGTCTTCATTGTAGTTTCGGTAATTCATAAGTTATGGTAATCCGATCTGTCGGGTTCTCGCTAGTTTGGAAACACGGCTCTTCCAATTGCATTTTCTTTACCGGCACAAAAAAAATGCTTAGATATGTGAAGGCTCTAATGACCCAGATATTGACGAGCCCTAAAGCCCCAATAAATAAATAAATTTATTGTCAAAAAAGCAGTACAAACTGCGTATTACCACGTGGAGGACCATTAACTAATTCGCTCTCCGGAAGCTAGCTAGGGACCATCCCATCAATTGTATAAGAAATCCGCCTCTACCCGAAGGAAAACCGGAGAAAAAACCCGGACCAGGATAGGAAAGAACTACAGAGTGCTCCCATAAAGGCATAGTCTTTTATTGTAGGTTCGATAATCCATAATTTTGGTAATCTGACACCTTCCCGTTCGGATTATCGCGCGTCGTTTGCAGTCCAAGACCCTTCCCTGAGGGACTCTGAGGCAGTCACACGACCCGCACCCAGCTGTCTGTTGCATCGCGTCGCGTCGCGTCGCGTCGGGCGGGCGACCTGCAGCTCGCGGCGGCGGTCGCAGACGCTGCGGAGCCGTGCCGCTGTCACGAGTGATGGATCTGCCGCTGTCGTGTGTAAAATTCTCTCGAAACAATTTTCCATACGGCTCTGCCATTGCCCGCGGCGTGGAAAAACAGGAAAGAAAAGAACGCAGGCGGGTATTGACGAAAGTGGGGTAGTATTTTGGGAGCCGCTGATGTCGGTGGGGTTCGTGAGGAAGTTGACTGTGTTTGCTGTGGATGTCGAGGACTTCTTGTAAAGTCACCTTGTCTCTTGAGCGATCGGAGGCGGGCACGCTCTCCCGATAGAAACGTATCGACTTGGTGGTGAAATGTGTCTTGTTCTGGGTGTCGTAGAAAATAAACGCGTCTATTTCCAGAAAACGGAAAAAGAAAAATGTTAAGCATTTTCTTGACAATATTTTCGTCTATTATAATTGTAATATTGTAGAGATCGACTAATAACCTTAACTCATAACGTGCTGCTGTTTGGGTTACTGTCATATGAATGTTTATAAATTAATGAATATTTTTGATAAAATAAACTTCTAAAGAATTTAAAAGTATTTTCAATGCAATTGTTATGTCGTATTTGTAATTAGTTTACTTACATTTAGTTTGTTTCTTTTATATTTTCAAGATATTTCGTTTTTTATGCCATTCATCCGATGAAGAACCAAGTAGCAAGTTGAGCGTTGTGTGTAGAAGTTAGAGTATTGTCTCCTCGAAAGGTCGTATATAGTATGACAAGATTAGTATTTCCACTTTATTGCACAGAAAAATTATTAGTGTTTCCTGTTGTCAGCTTCCAGTAGCCAATGATATTTTCAAGACTGCGTTTTACATATTCGTCAGTGTTAATCGGGCTTTTGATGTTAAGTAATAAGTATGTTGTTTTTTCCACGGCTGAATTTAAATTGGCCTTTTACTTTTCTCATTATCCTTCCGTGTAATAATAATAATAATAATAATAATAATAATAATACGGAACATTTTGCTATCTCGTCTTTGATTTAAAGATTTTGGAATGAGGATTATATATGTGATACAAAGTATACCATGTATTTAGAAAATATACTGAGGATTATTTCTTTTCTTAGTAACGTATATTGAAGCTAGTGATTGTAGATAAGGCAGATTTATTTTCAGCGTTTTTATGTCCTTTTTATACTTATAATACTTAATTTGAACTCAGTGAAGACAAGTTATCAAGGTTTGAGTTACAAGGAGTTTCTAAATGAATGGTAGTACGCACCAAACTTCAATTTTCCTTATTTAAAATTCTACTACAGTTTCCTACAAGTCCCTGGGTACATACATTAAAAGCACATGATTAGAGATGTCGACAAACGAAATCAATCGCCACAAACGTTATGAAAGTCAATATCATTACTGTAAAATATTTCTTCGACCAAAAGACATGAACTTGATGTAGAATGAGATATATATTATTGTCCTTCATTTTTCGATAAAATTGTCGCTGAGATGAGGTAACCGCGAAGATTTTATCCACAGTTTCTCCGTGGCAAGACCGAAAATAAAACAAAGCTTTGAATCGCAAAATAGCTATGTTAATTCCTCGTGTAAAGATTCGGCTTGTGGCATTCCTCTCCTCACATAAATCATCACCCCAATTCCGAGCAGATAATTAAAAATGTCTGTTGCAAGCGCGTGCCTCCGCGCTCCCCCTCCCTTGTCGACATCGCTCCCAATCCAGTTAATTCCCCGTAATTGCGACGCGCCTACGCGGCGCGATCACGGCCGCCGAAACAAAGGAGACCGACGCGGCGCAGGCGCTATTGTTGACCCGGTGATTGTGTTTTGTCAATGGCGCGAGTGGGCCGTGGGCTCTATTGCCTCCGCCAAAAGCGGCCCAAAGAGCAACCTCCTCCTCCCTCTCGTTCGACCGACCGCCAACCGTTGCTCAATATGTTTACTGATGCGCTCGAGCGATGCTCGTCTGTCAGCGCTGCCACCCTCGAAACACACGAGGCCGTTACTTGCATCCCCTTGGTGACGCCGATGTCAATGGGAGGCTCTCGCTGCTGGAGCTACAATTAAAACAGCCATCCTGATAAGAGACGCGGTGCGCACCGATGAGAGGCCTATAAAACGTGTTACAGAAACAAAACTCATTGAATTAGATAAATAATTAAAAACTTACGAATAATATTTGTATTTGTTGTGAATAGCTCACCGCGTTTCGACGTGGATTTACGCCGTCGTCAGGTGATCAAGTAATAACAAATTATAACAATAAACATAACAACAGGACAAATGAACATGATATAGACGGAAATATAAACACAAAATATGTTTACAAAAAAAGCAGAAACACAAACAAGTTATAATATTGTATGAACTGGATAGTTTTTCAGTGTCTGTGCGCACTTTTACTTTTTTTATAAATAAATATCTTAAACTCCCGTGTGTATTTTTTTTTATAAATTTCATTTCTGACATGCAAACTCATTTAAATTCTTAGGGAAGTGCAAAAATTGTTTCATGGAAACGCGTTATATTATGAAGATTTGTAACAAATGACGATAATTGGATAATGGTGGTGTATTCGGTTTTAGAATGGAAGTTACAGTCAACCTAAAGAAATATTTATTTTGCTATAGCAGCTTTCAACAGCTCACGTTATTATCTCCTTGCATCTATTCGTCACTGCATTCCACACACACCCTGCCAGGAATCGGTTGACAATAACTTACATTCTATTTTGATAAATGAGTTCTAATAAAGCTAGCAGAAACGATGGTGAAGCAATATTAGAAATTTCACTTTCCCTAAACCAGCGATCGCCCACCACGAGAAAATTTTCGTAGTTCAAGAAATATCTTGGCAATTCTGTCAACATTTTTCAAATTTTATAACATATGCACTTCGATAACAGAGTAACTGAATAATCGGATGGGTATTGCGTATTCTTACGACAATTTAATTGAATATGTTGTACAGTATGTTTTATAAGCTTACACGAAAACTCATTCGGTTACATGTTTTATATTTAGAGCTCGCAAAAACGAAAGAAAAATAATTTATCGTTACATTTGTCCCCCTATTTTTTGTCATCGCGTGTGTGCAGTATAGTGTAAATAATAACCACAACAACAATAATAATAATAATAATAGTAATAATGTTCAGATAGCCTTATTCTGTGAAGAGTTGGTGAAAATTTTCATACCAAATTGTTGCAGAGAAATCGTAGCATAATTTCGATCATTTATTAACCATAAAACATAAAATATTGTTATAAGAAATAGAGTTTCATGCTACGGGATTTCATGGGAATGCTTTAAGTCTCGATGTATCTTGCCAGTGAAATTTCAATTACTTGAAACTATTTGTGCTTTCACGCCTTCCGTCGCGTCTGGTTTTGAAATTTTTCATTAATAATCGTTCTTTAAAGTATGAAAGTTTCATTAAAAAAAAACAGTTGTTAATCCTCGCATAATAATCAAAACGAACTTGAAAATAGGAAAGGTTTGACCAACAATAAATGGCAATACGTGTTTACTGAAAAGCACGAAAATACTAAAAGATCTTATACGTTCTCTGAGATCTACACAATGTAAGTAATTTACTACTATTTTTATTATATATTTTGAAACAATCCAGCAAATATTTAGGTACCAAAGTACATTAAGAACCGTCTCCAGTGTTTCTCCCGTTTCCTCGTGTCCAGAAAGATTTACGTTTACATTCGCGCAAAATTCAAATTTCCACTGTATTTATATTAGTATGATGACTACGAAATGCCGAAAATCACCATCTACAATATGGCTTAGAGTCTATAATACTGGCCATTATTTCGATTATAATTGATCATTTTGCATCTTTACACTTACAAAATACCAACATCGAAAGTAAATAAGGGAAATGGTATAATTTGGAAATGCTTATGGAAACAAGAATGTCGTCTGCTCACAGCCGGAACTGCCGTATTGGAGTGAATAGTGATGACCAAGTTTCTATAGAAATACATACTTTTCTTTCACGGATTTCCGATCCCATGATGTGTTGAGTGAATTAGTTTAAAGTATTTCGCGATGCACACCGTTCCTGTAAGTTATCTGATCTATAAACTCTCTGCAATGGACATACCGCTACCTTGTATTTCTCTTCCTGTTTTCCCCCCTTCTTCGTTCAGGTTTGAAACAGCCAGCTGCATCGAAATAAAACATGAATATGAACCCGGAACAGTGGCGATAAAAATGCGGCAGGGACGTGTGAACGCGGGTGTCAAATATTCCCCATAGGCGCGAACGTGATCAAACAATCGTGTAGGTCGGCTTGCGTCGCCATCTCGTCGCTCATGCCTCACGCCATTCACGCTTTATCGAGTCGATTATCAGTGAGTCATTGTACGTGAGGCCCATTTCGCATTGGCCGCATTCAACTGCCTCGCGTGCGATTTTAGTCGCTTCACGGACAGCGGAAATCAGAGCTCACTTAAACGGTCGCTCGCCGCTGAATTTCTCACTAAGCGCATTCACTCCGTTCCTCGAAGTGCTTTCGCAACCACAATAAAATCGCAGGCAACATCAGAATGCGTCTTCAAAAATAAATGAAAAGTCAAAAATTGAATTGGAATTGTAACTTAATCCGACGGTAATTTTACGTCTCATGAAAGAATTATTTCCGAGTGACGCTTGCCCATTTCCCTTTTTTGTATTCTCTGCACACGCTTCCACGATTTGGGCTTTTATTTTATGTTCAGCGAGGCGGAGATGCCGAGAAGAGGTCGCTAAAGTTTATGGGAATGCGAGTGGCTGGTCGCAGTACACAGCGATTCTCACGGAATAGCCTTCCCACGCAACGCTATGCCGCTCGGCCTTCCGACGGATGCTCTGCTACAATCTGAATAACTGCGAAATGCGGACGGAGAGGACGAGGCAGGGTTCGGAATATTTAGGGGGTCAAAATTGAAGGATGAGCAACGTTAGTTGTCCAGAAATGGGTGGGTTTGACATAAATGACTTGCATTGAGTTTACATAAATGGACTTAAAAAATTTTACGCTGTACTTTGTTTCTTCAATTCAAATAACAGTGAATAAAAAATCTTTTGTGATTATTATATGTACTAATAGTCTTGTTAAAAAAAATTAGCCACATTATAAATGAGGTAGTTAAATATTTCAACCATCTAACTATGGAAAGAAACTGAACAATGTTCTAAATATAACACGACTACATCCTGCGTCCATTTCTTCTTTCTTTTTACATTCCAATTTCTTCTTACCCCTTATCTATCCTTGCAATTATTGTCAAGTATTCAATATTTGAAAGAATGGGAGAAGAAAAAATAAGATATATTAATCGATGTAAGTAATAAACTAATTGTGAACTGTAATACGTGAATGATTCCAAACTACGGACTTTAAGAACGAACAGGTTTCAGAATATTGGGGAGAGATTGAAATGTCACGACTGAATTGAGTTATAAGAACGTATCATACGAATGTACAAACTTAGAAGAACTGACATGGATGCAGGTCAGTAATTTACCGACAAATTCAGGAGAACAGTTTTTTCCCCTTTTTTTATCGCCTGACCTTTGAATCATAATCATATACTGATATTTACGCAGGAGACGAAAAATATTATATTAAACAATATATATTTCTACCAATATTTTTAGTAATTTGTGAAACCAGTTTTCTCGTTAAAATTTAAAAGTGATGATATTGGGAACAAAGTGAACGCTGAAACGAACGATACGAATTTGTGATAAATGTTTAGCACCCGCCATTTCTTCGTCAAGTTCTTAGACGAAAATCAATTCCAGAAGACTTTATGACGCTTGTGTTATTTTTAAATGAAAGGAAACTTCATAAATTGTTGAATCTGGAAGTTCTGAAATATGCACGAAACGAGTGCGAAAATTGAGCTAAAAAAACAAAACAAAAAAAAACGTGGAACTTCCAATGGGATATGGGAATTACGAACATTTTACCGAATACATTAAAACGTAAAATATATTTAATGACGAGCTCGGCTTGAGGTTTTATTGACCCGCTTTCGCATAGGACATAGTCCTCTTACTAATCGGTATCTCTTGCAACTTGGCGATCGACCGGAATGTGACGAGTGTAGTTCTTCTTTGACAGTGCGTCACCTACTAACTGATTGCAGAAAATACACGAGAATACGGAGTAACATTGGTCTGGCTGAAGATTTACCACCACTGCGTGTAGTATGGGCTAATGGAAGACACTATATATACCTCCCAAAATCCATTTCAGAGAGCAACAGGTACAAAATTTATTTTGATGGATATCGTCACGACTAGACAATCCATCATATTGTTCTAATAGGCGCTCTCAAGAAATACACACACACACACACACACATATATATATATATATATATATATATATATATATATATATATATATATATATATATATATATATATATATATATATGTGTGTGTGTGTGTGTGTGTATTTCTTGAGAGCGCCTATTAGAACAATATGATGGATTGTCTAGTCGTGACGATATCCATCAAAATAAATTTTGTACCTGTTGCTCTCTGAAATGGATTTTGGGAGGNATTATTTGCTTACGAAAATAGAGTAAATGGAGTATGAAAAAGACTTACACAGTCGCAATAGTCCTTACCACCACTAGAGTCATCCGTCACTGTCTACATATAAGCATGAATCGGCTTCAACTCACAAAAAATAAAATATATATATAAAAACAACATTTTTAACTTTAAAATTGTGTTACTGCTTCAGGTGAGCACCCCGTACCCTACCTGAATCCAACTACAAATTTAAAAACAGGAACATAAGATAAAAACGATAATAATAATTTAGTGAGGAAAACGAATTGTTTTTCGGTGAAGACATTTTTAGTGTTTTATGCGATGGAATCTCGTTACTCAAAAGGAAGACAGTCAAAACTCTTGAACGATTTAATGATTTATTGGCGAGAAATCGGTGTAAAACGAGTAATTCAATTTCTTTTTCTTTAAGATTGAATGAAACTACAGTAAGCATGAATAAAATAGTAAATGTTATTTGAAGCAGTTCATACATTGACACGAGAGAAGTTTATATCGAAAAGGCAATTTGTACCGCTGTTTCCTCCGCGTCATCTTAAGCAGCTTTAACTGTTTTGCTAATAAATGAGAAGTAAAACTTACTTGCGGTAAGAGAATCTTTACGAATTTTAGGAATTTTTTATATTATTGTCGAGTGAAATCATTTATTCCACTCTCGTATGGATTCCGATATGACGTAATCATCGTTACGTAACCATAACTTTCGAAGTTTCTATGGTGCATTCTTCCAAGATTACATAGTTCTTGACTTAATAAGAATTTAAACGTCACCAACTGCGTTGTTCATCAGCTTCTGATCAAATCTAGTATTTGCTACTGATATCCTGGTGATTAATCTGAGTTTGAAAATAGTTTAAGATTTCATTATGTGTCCTCAATCACTTACATGATTCCACTACAATTAACGTCCACTATGTAATAAAATAATCGAAGATTTCGAACGAACGAACGGTATGTATTTTGTGATGAAAACCTCACAACGTTTGGTCGTTTGGTTGGTGGTCATCTGGTAGTACATATTATAACAAGAAACATAACAGAACAATTGAACATGATATTAAACATAACTATAAACACAAAGTATGTTTACAAAAAAGCAGAAACTACACAAACATGTTGTAATAATGTATGGTAAATCCCCGATAGCTTTTCTCTCAGTGTATACATTCAAACCTCCGTGTGATATTTTTATAAATATCATTCCTTATATGTCAGTTTTTAATCGCAAAATATATACTGTTCGTCTGTTAAAGGTCCTAAGTCTTAGATTATTCATTCACATGACATTTATTTGTTAATGTACTATCTTTTACTTACAAGTCATAACCAGGACGTTTAAAATTTTAAACTGGAGCATTTATAACATTAAAATGAACGCTGATTATTTCTCGTTCGTTATTTTCCAGTTATTTAATGTCATTAAAGTTTCTTTCGATACCGCTGTCGTACTTTGTCTGCAGCGCGAGAAGATTGCCAGAGTTGTTGAGTTTGAACAAAATGTATCTAATGTCTCTAACAAGATGTGTCAAATGTACAGTACCAGGTAGTCAAGTTGCATCTCTCTTATAAAACAACTACTACGTAATATTTAGTTGTGTTCCAAAATTTTACTAGTTTCAACGTACGTCTTTGTAATATTATTTATTTCTCAGGTGACATACTTTTCAGTTTATCTGGAACTTCTGATAATTAACTTTTAATATTACCACGCGGAACAGACATTTTCTTGAAATATCTACGATTGACTTTAATATGGAATAAAATGGGAATTTTCTGGTAATTTGGCAATTTGAAGCAATTGCTTTGACGTCTTTGATAGAAGAGTTATGCTAAGGATTCATTTGTGATGCGGAATCCTGCAACTAAATCCTTGATACACTTGAATCCTTTCGATGTTGACGAGCCCTAAAGCCCCACAAAAAAAAAAGACACATTATGATCTAGTTATGCCCCTTCAATGTATTCGTAAGAAAATTATATAAATATTGTAGTAACAATCATATCGAGGAAGGATTTGATATTACGAGAAATTTGGATGTAAGTACAATAATGAGTCTTTGAGCTTGAGATTAACGTTTAGAATGTGAATGTTGGTTACAATTTTCTTAGATCAAATATATTTTAATTTTTTTTACTATTCTTTAAAAATTGAACTTAAAATTAAGGATTAACAGTCGACCAATTGTTTTCTTGACTTAACATAAACTGAATATCGCTAGTCTCTTCTAGCTAAAAAAATGTGTGTCAGTCTGTAGATTATATACACATCTTTACAAATATCATCAACCGTATCTTAATATTAGTTAAAAACAGATATTATGTAAAATGTAGTTCTCAAAGAAGTTCTAAATGTGTAACGATATGTCAAATTTTTTATAAAAAAATGTTCTTCACTAATATATTCTATGTTTGTTATGAAGACCCCTAGTCATATATATGTCATACGTTTCGTAATCGTATATATAACATCGTGAAAAAAAAGTAAACTAAGCACAAAGTCGTATACCATCGCACACAACGAATAGTGATTATGTTAATTGAAGAAATAATGTGTGAATTCTTAAAGTATTCTATTCTCTTCGTCGTCTTGTGATAAACTAATGACATACTTGTTCTTCGATTCTACTCATATTATTTACATAATTAGATAGCGTAGTTAGTCGTTAAGCATTTTAAGAAACTGAAAGTGATGCTTTGGCAGTAATATTTCGGAGGAATACAAGGTTAATCGCGTAATGGTTTTGGATTTTTATAATGAGTAATATTTAGATTTATCCGGACAGACAACCTGTTCCACTATATCACGGGAGTTTTACTGTGTTACTGTTTAACCCTTTTTTATAATTTATAGTGTGGAAAACAGAATATGGTAATGACCTTGCCGTTGATGAGCCCAAAAGTCACACACACACACACAAATCTAAACTATTTTAGAAAATTGTGTCATTATTCACTATATCGCAGATGTGCGAGTTTGGAAACGCCCTAGTAAAGTCTACCAAATATTATGATTTAAAAACCGTTCTTATCTTCATCAAACGAATAAAACAGAAAGATCTATTTGATTTATGATAATTTTTTAAAACTCCATTTAAAAAAGATTTTTTCTCTCTACCAAAAGTACTCTTATTCATTTGAAATATTTTGAACCGACCATTTTTGATACGAACGTACTGATCACGTCGTACGACCTCATTGCTTAAAATAACGTCTTGATTACCAAAAACAAGTTATCTATCATGTATTTTATTTGTATTAAATATATGATTAAATATAATATAATAAATATATTTTATTAATTATGTTATATTTAATCATTTGATATCCTCCATGGCTACGGTGTAAGCATGCTCGCTCATCAAGTCACCCCGGGATCAATTCCCGGTGGGGCAAGAATAATTTGTAGCTTTTCAATTCTAAGTCTCAGTTCATATAGCTGTGGCGTTTGAAAAATTCACTCTCTGCGGCTAACAACCGCAGTTGTAATACAGCTATTTACATTTTATATAGATGCTGTTCCCCCAAAACTTCACGATGTGTCTACGATTTTACGAATTTTTTTTTTTTTTTTTTTTGCATTTAACAATTATTTACGTAATTGAAGACTACGGAAACCTTGTAGGCATTGTTAATAACGAGATGCGCAAATATGATTGGTGCGCTGAAAGAACTCTGCAGCGCCGACCGTGTCCGCTGCCGCACTTGTGTGTTGCCACGCGGCAGCTGCTCCCGCTTCACTGCGCTCGCACTCGGCTGGCAGCACGCAGATTTTGACTTCCATTTCTTATAAAATGGAAAGTACAAGCCCCTAATTACTTAATCAATACGGGAGCAACGGAAAACTGCGGCGAAGGGTGAGGGGCGCGGTGGCAGCGGGCCGCTCGGCTGGAGTGGGGTCGCGTGCGCAGAAAAGAGCGAGAGGATGCGTGTCTTCTACAATTTACTATGAGTTGTGTTAACACATAACTCTACTTTATTTTACGTGACGATTTCCCGGGATTTCACACGCGTCAAGTTTTGAATAATAAACCTAAATAATAATAATAATTATTATTATTATTATTATTATTCAAGATTTCAAAACACATCCCACTTTCAATAGAATATAAAGACATTTATAAACTCGAAACTGGAAAAATTCTACCAATCGTTGTTGCAGCAAATAGCCTCATAAATAAGAACCTGAAAAACAATTTGGAAAAACTAAAATAATAATAAATGTTTGTCATATTAAATTGTCAAAAGGACTGTGAATCAATCATGGATATTAAACAAAGCAAAGGGCATATAAAAAGGGTGGTCAACAATATATCAAAATGCGAGCTTATTTGTGAACAGAAAATAATGAAAACACTTTAAAAATATTCGCAAAATTACTTAAATGCTGTTATCCTTGATAATTTAAAAAAATTCTAGTTAGTATCTCGGATAGAAAGTACATTATACTTTCTTCAGTGTTTTTTGCTACAATATGTATTGTTCGTATTTTCCGGGCTCTCACAGTTTTTCGTTTACCCCTTTTGATGATTACAATTTCTCCTTCATAAACTGGTATGATAAAGTATTCGTTTCAAAGAAGTTTGTTTATTGTACTGGATATTACAAGGAACTTAATTTACATTTGAGTTCTAAATCGTGGTGCGGACATATGCTAAAATATGCAATTCAGATTATTTTTTTGAATTTGCTAGTGGTATTCAACTGTATCGGGGACACGCATTGAATTGATTATTCCCTTTAAATGACTATCAGTTATTCTCTCAACATTCACTCTGACGATCAACACGGTTTTAGGAAATCCTTTTCCACTACAAGCGCCATATTTTCCTTCTTAAACGATGTTACCACATCTCTACACAGTGGAGAAAATCCTCAGGGTGTTTTTCTTGACTTATCCAAAGCTTTCGATCTCATCGATCACGGAATTCTCCTTTCAAAATTGCATTCTTTAGGCATTCGTGGACTTCCACATCAATGGCTAACTTCTAAATAAAAGATAGATTTCAACAGGTAGAAATATCCTATACTAAAAATAAAATACTTGAGCGTTGTCTTTCAGAAACAAAGCCACTTACTTGCGGAGTACCCCAAGCATCAATTCTCGGCCCTTTACTCTTTTTATTGTATGTAAACATGTCATCATCCACATCAGATTGCAAAATGGTTCTATTTGCTGATGACACTTATTTACTATGTAAACACACCAATGCTCAAAAACTTTTGTCTAACCTTTCGACTTGGTTCCATGCAAATCGTCTCATTGTAAACACTCACAAAACAGTGTCTATGTCATTTCACAATAGTATCACAAAATCTTTACCCCAGGTTTCTCTTTCTTTAAACG
>NNCF01128725.1:532491-582027 GCA_002313205.1 Laupala kohalensis
GTAATAAACTTTAAGTTTATTTTCATATACAGCAGATATTCTTAAACATTGACGAATTTGTTTTTTTCTATGTTGGGTGAAAAACATCACCTACATCTTCAATTATTACTTAAAATTAGTCTGAAAATGAATTCTTGATTGTTGTTTGGAAATACTAAACCAAAGGAAAATATTCAATGATAAATGTATCCATAAAATTAGTACCGAGCAAGATTTAGGAATACGGGCGTGTGTGTGATATTAGTGCAGATGAACAGCTCAATTCGCACTAGTTTCTATCTCGATATTTTTTCTGATATTTTGCAGTTGACACGCGATTTAACTGGCTTCAATTTGGTAAAGATAGAAAATAATCTTTAATTTATCTTAGAATTCCATCCTTGGGTAACGTTCACCTAGCTTTCCCATGTTTTTACTACGGGCATCGCAACGATCAAGATATTACGATATGTAGTAGTAACTAGATGACTGCGAAACGGACAAACAGAAACATACGAAACTACTGTGAGTAAAACAATTAAGTGCGATCTTAAATTTAAACCTAGTACTGGTTTTTTTTTGTAATCGAGATATTCCAATAGCCTGTTGGTTAGAAGTAAAATGTTCGTATGTGCAGCGTAATTTTTTTTTAAATTTCATTTTGTACGTAAATGTATTTGAAATGGAGGAAGAGCAGGCCTCATAGCCTCAGCCACTAATGAAATACAATTCAGTTTAAATTACGATGTCGTTACGTCTTTACATTGCCGCATATTTTTGGGTGACATTACTTTCCTTGTCCCCGGCTATGAAGCACTTATTGGTGCTCATCGGTGGTTGAGCTAACTGAATATAACACCTCCTTGACTAGCCATAAGACTTTCAAGGAGGGTAAACAATGCAATTTTGAAAACAAAGGGAATATAGGGGAGACATACCATACAAATTCCCTAAACTGAACTTAAAATTAGCGATGGTTGTGCCTCTATCCGCCGGCGAGTATAACTAACAACGATGCGCGCTTATACGTTACTAACCCTCGACCGATTTGATCATGCTCATAGTACGATATCCAGAGGTATCCTCACGATGATCAGTTGTATAATCAAGTAGACCGTGTATTATGCTTATATTTTTTCCTTGTATCTACACGTGGAGAAGGTATGTGATAACTTTCGGTCAAGTAAAAATGGCGACAAGTCGGGAATCGAATCCGAAACTCCTTTTATCCTGATTTTTTTTCGGGAGGATAGAAATGATAAATACAGCTGTGGCAGGCGAATGGGAGGTGATGTGGTTAACAGCCCTACCATCAAAGCAGAGGTCCCGGGTTCGATTCCTGGATCGTCACCTTTTTCACTGGTCGAAAGTTGTCATATAGGTCGTGTAGTGATACATCTTGAAGGCACCGCTGTGCGTCAACCTGCAAGTTTCGTTTTGTCGCGACTGTGTGGTATGATAGCGCCACCGTTAGAAACAGCAACTACGGGAATGGAACCGATGCGGAGATTCTGCAGCTGGGAAATGTTGGTGGACGTTGCCACCATCGACCACCGTCGCGACTTACCGACCGACCGCCCCCATCGCCCGTGTATTAACATTCCCCGAAAACGCGACGTCACCGCACCGAGCTTTTCAGAGACTGTCCAACGGACGAGTCATCGCGCGCGCTGCGCGCTTCGTCTGCACAACCACGCGGGAGTCGTTGGCTCAGCGACCGACGTACGACATGGTGATGTGTTTAGAACACAACACAATAGAGCGTGTCTACATAACGCCGTTTTTTCATATGAATACTCGTGAATGCACTGCTGTACACGCACATGGGTTTCAATGCGACGTCTGTTTTGTGCGGTAAAACAAGTAAGATTCACATTAGTCAATTAACTAATGGAGAATCTTGTTTTATAAATTTAAACTTTTAGTGAAAATTAATGTATTTGCCGTTTCTAATAAATAAATCTAATTACTGGAAATAGACATACGATTCAACAATGTTCGATCTTTTCTTAATCTCTTTAGTCATTTTCGTTATGACAAAATTTCTAAAATGTATTTCTCTTTTTTCGACAACCGATTTAAAGTTGTCGCGAAGAATGTGTTATTCGAAAATATTGATGCCAAAGTAAATGTGTCATTTGTCCACTCTCGTCGAATTCCTTCACTATTATACTGCAATAATTTTTAGATATGGGCCAAATTCTTTTAAGTTCTACGATGTAGTTGACAGATTTGTAGAAAATACAGTACAATGCAATGAAGTTCTTAATTAATAAGCAGGATAATTGACGGTTTGATGTTTGATCTAGAATGGACTCATAAGTCTTTTTAATATTATTCAATTAAAATACGGTGTATAAGATCATGTTTAGGAATTTACTGAAGATAGCCATCGTGTTCATTACTGTTTACTTTGATTCAGAATTGAATGTACGAGTAGACATTCTGTGACATTTAATTGCTCTGTTATTCGTTTTATTTGACTCAATTTCTTTCATCCTTGATAACTGGTTTCACGTGCCTGACACAATAATATATTTCTTTTTAAAAGAGTTTGTTCTAAAGCTTTCCGTTTCTGAACCATTTGAGTTACTCCATTGTTGATGTCGAAGAATAAAATATTAAACTGAAATGTCGATAAAAATAATTTATTTCTGCAGAAATAAGTATTATCAACGCTTGTTCTACCAGCAATTAAAACTATGAAGTTCAACAGAATGACGATCTCTAGTATTCAAGAAATATTAAGTCCTGTTAATCGGTATAGTTATCATTCATAGGTATTTTTTTCTTTCTTTTTCATTTGTTTGACTGTTTGCAATTTCCTTGTCTGCGTTGCCTGTGCAATACAAGGAACTAATAGGTATCAACAGATTGCAATGTAGTGAAGTAATTATCTCATGTCAGACATTTGTATATCATTCGCTTCTAATAGAGTCGTGCATTTTTTACCGGTCAAATCGTACAATATATCCGTCCGATAAGGGGTCATGTTATCTTGGTATCGGTCATGTGTCGAAATCTTTCGTGGAATTTCAGATGATAAGCGACGACCATTTAAGTCTTCTATCAATACAATCTGTCTTTTGTTTATTTGATTGGAACGTTTGATGTTAATGGAATTGTGATCGCGTAAAATGAAAATTAACATGAATGATACTGGAGTAAGATGAAAACTAGCCCTAATTTTTTCTTCTTGAGGTGATCTCAAGCGCAGAAATATGAACACCAATTATTTCTATTAACATTTTTAGGCAAGCAAAGAGGCATTATTTTCATAATTACTCGTAATGTACATTTTTAAGTAACTTGACACTCTTTCGACGATTTTTGTTTTCTTGTGATATTTATAATTAATATTTATGTTATTGCCAGTGAGTTTTTCGTGAAGGATATAAAGATATAAAAGACGAAGATTTTCTTACATTTCATTTTCATTCATTTGAAATGAAACTCATTTGATATTAAGAATATGTTTTTGGGAACTTAGTTTAAGCTTTTAACAAAATTACTATAGAGGAAGTAAAAGAAAACGCAGAAACTCAGATTAGTCAGTAGACTTCTAATAATCCAGATTCGAAACCCGATTGATTCATAAAAGGATTTTTGACAGTAGATTTTGAATTCCCGTTTTATGAATATATTGTAAAATGCCCTGGTTCGCTCTGGTGGTTTTGTAGCTATTAATGTATTACTGAAATGAATACCGAGGAATTGAAGAAATACATATTTGATATTTCTCATTGAATAGAACGATATTTCGAATTCTA
Source organism: Laupala kohalensis (assembly GCA_002313205.1). Lineage (NCBI taxonomy): Eukaryota > Metazoa > Arthropoda > Insecta > Orthoptera > Trigonidiidae > Laupala > Laupala kohalensis. The sequence continues at coordinate 536,241 of NNCF01128725.1, forward strand.
TCAGACTCAAACGTGGAAATAGTTTTGCATAATACAAGTGTTGCATCAGTAAAAAGTAATTCGCATGCATTAAGTTTTTGTTATTAAATAAATTACATTTTTTTGAACCTAATTTTATCCACGGATCAAAAAATTCTAATCAATGGAAATAGTTTCTTTTCTTCTGAAATAGCAGATCATTAAGATTGACTTAATTCATAGAAATGACTCAACCGCATCTTAATAATTACTTGTAATTTGTTTTTCATTGCTATAAAATATGAATAATTCAACTAGGAATAATAGAAAACGTATTGCATGCTTGATTTCTTTAGAATTAGTTTATAATAAATATAAAAGAAAAGTTGGTCAACACCACGAAGATTATTTTGTGTATAAAAACTGTTTTATAATTTTAGGAAGTACTGTATTTACAACATCTCAATCTACATTTATGAGAATGACTGTGAACTGATGTGTTATGATTCTCTCTCTTTTCTTGTGATAATACCAGCCTCGCGTTGTGAGTGTATTCTTGAGTGTATTTCAATATTTGTTCAGGCGTATTTGTCCATGTTTGCTCATAAAGTTTTTCAACTCTGTTGCCAATGACTTGGATAGTTGACCTTATTAACTAACTAACGACCTTATTAACTAACTAACAAACTAACTAAATGAGTATCAATTTTGTAGAAATAGAATGAGGACAGTCACGGGTTGCAAATGGAAGTGATATAAACGAATATATTCAATTCAATTTTTAGTTTATTATTATAATATTTTGGTGCAGTATTTTATGAACTGCATATAAAGTTTATTTATGTCATACGATGTAAAGTTAGCGAAATTTTGAACTTGAATGTCTTTCCGAACACTAAAAAGCTTTAAATGTTTACAATTTTTTACCTTTTATTTGCATGTTTACTATTACTGTATGTTCTTGTAGATTCCTATTCGTTTAGCACCCGACATCCATGAACATCTACAACACAGCCAAACAAAGCAAAAACTGTACTTTATTTCGGTTCAGCCTGCAGCTGCATGGCTATCTGTGAAGTAATTTTTCTTTATGTTTCATTAACATAAAAATACAATGAGAGATTGAATTTAAATAAGAGTAAAAACGTTTTTTCAGTCAACTTTTTTTCTGCAGTACATGAAGGATTGGATACACTTCTCCTATCCACGACAAAAACTTGACTCTAGAATGACTCAGAAGGTGGAGAAATACCTGTCTTGCCTATTTAACAATTCTAGTTCACAGTATCGGAAAATTGTTGTCCTAAAAAGAAATCCAATAGAACAACGAGTGCTTAAAAATGTAAAAACTGATGTGACTTGTAAGAATTGTCCATCTACTGGGGGTTAAGTGACAATGTAGTAGTACTATCGGCGTTGACCAAGTGTCTGACTCATTCATCAACGCAGAGAAAAAAATTCTTTTTTAAATGAAGAGTCTCACTAGGAAAAGGTTAAAAGCTTTTTACAAAATCCTATTTGAAAGAGATAATCGGATACTCATTCTTCGAATTTTCGGTAATTTTCACGATATTTACAAGCTAATTGAGATATCGTCTCGGATTTGCATATAACCGTCGTTAAATATATTATCTGATTATTTTTTCAGGATTTTTGATATTTCACTTTGAACATTGTACTGACACATTTATGAACCCAGAAAGAAAACTATTATAGATAGGATCTTGAACTTGATAGATGGGATGTTGAATTTGTTTTGTAGACGTTCACATAGAATTTTTTTTCTTTTTTGAAATTTTAAACGTGATGACGAGTAAAATGTTTTTATCGAATTTTCACTATATTACATAAACTAAAAAACATGTTTTTGAAGGTAAACGTTGTATTTTAGTATAAAACAATAGGGTTAATCATATAAGGGCATTTTCTGTGTGTTTAGACCAGAGCATTAATTTTTGTTTCACCTATGTTTTGATATTATTCATTCAGGACTAACAGCTCGTACCTAGGTACATTTTTATGTGTCCTTGCAAATGCACAATACAAATTATTCACCACATATTATCCACAATCCACATTATTTATACATCCAGATTTTGTAGACATGATGAGGGCATAGAAAGTTTTTTGTGCTTGTGGATTGTATGGTGAATAATCTTAATTATGAATATGGGAGTATATGAACCTGGAGTAATCAGGTATATTATAAGATAGCTCTAAAGCATGTATCAAAAACGACGAAACGTTGACATAAAAAATTATGTGTTCTCTGATCTAAAGGAACAAAAAGAAGAAAGCAACGCTCTATTGTAAAATGGAGGCCGAAAACGTGGTCAACGAAGGGAACTGTATCGTGAGGAAAACAACTCCCGTCTAATTTTGGCTGGTACACTGTATCGGAATGATTTTGATTTTCAATTCCGTGAAAAATACTCGTTACGTTTCATTGGTTCCCTGGGAGAGCGTTCAACGCATGGTTTGTTTCATCGATACGTTTGTAAACACATGTGATTGGCCACCCCTGCGACCTCGCACCATGATGTTGGTGATGACTCGTCATCCATCATCCAGACGTTTCTGCTCTAATTGTGGTGACGGGCGAATGCACTCCCACGCTGGCGGTCAGTTCAGGATGTTTACAATTCGAACGAAAAGTGACGACCGTCGAATTAATGCCGGAAAACGCGGGAAGGGCATTGTGGCGGATTAGGACACGTTTGCGCTGGCTCCGACGGGAACACTTTCCAACACATTCATAATTAATTTTTTGCAAACTACAAAAATTATGTGAATTTAATTATATCCGTTGAGCGTTGATGATATGACACTTCATCTGATCTGTTTCAAGGAACACAAATATGACAACAGAAATTTATTACAGGATGTTGTAAGGTTGTAATATAATTGTGAATCTATAAAGAATGCATAGTATTTACAACACCGCTTACTGGACGAAGGAAAATATATTTTTTTGTTGGTAGTACACATAACATACATTTGAGTGTGGACAACCACATTTAAGTTACGTTCTCTAGGTCTAAAAAGAAACATTTTGAGTTAAGATTTATGTAAACATAATGTCGGATGGTTTTCACTCAATATTCAGGTTTGCAAAGTGTAATATTGGTGTTTCTCTTCGATTTCAACAAGAAATATTTAGATGAAATCAATAATGTACAATAATGGTATGATGAATCAATAAATTTTAAAATGATCATTGTTGGAAGAACAAATTACTTCCAGAATGTGCTAGTAAATCGATTGTGACAAAGAAATTTCGAAGATCAGTCGGAGTTTTGCAATTGTTGTCTCTTGTTGTGTTGAAGTCTTTTCGTAGTCAGAATTCGTCAGAAGTGAAAGCTCTCCCGATCTGCGTGGGAATACTTAGGTTATACACACTACATTTGATGAGAGTCATCTGCTTGAAGGTAAATATCCATTAATATATGCTGTGGAATATTTTTGCTTGGCTTTCATTGTTTCTTAAACTAGTTAAATATAGCTGTTATGCTTAACTCCTTATAAGAATGTAGGGATGAAAATAGGATGAGAAATGTTTTAAGAAAATCAACATTTTCAACAAAATCAATTTTTCAAGAAAATCACAATTATATATCGTAGAAAATCACAATTATATACCTCAATATCGAATTAAGTATCCTTCCCGATTTTTTCGTCCAGAGTAATGCGGTTAGGTGAAAGATGTCGTGTTCTGAACCTCGCATAAAGTAAAGAAATCAAATAATGATTCTGATATACTAAATATTCTCCGGTTACTGGGGACTAACTCGTTTATGATCCAGGCCATAACTGTTTGAGACGTTTGGCTCCTTTTACGTTTATTCGGCGATTAGATTCGACTTTTGTCAACTGAACCTTTCGTGGGATAGATAAAACACGGATAGATAAAAAATAAAATGTAGAAAACATTTTAGTTTAATTTTTCTTTCATTTCTTACCCAGTGTTCTAAAACTGTTCGGACGGATGAATGAAGTCAGGGGGACACAGAAATTATTGAGTTATCCTGCATCGTATTTCCAGCCTTAAAGAAGAAATAGTGTGAACGCATTCATAGAATATTTTCCCCCTATAAAATTTTTCATTACCGAAACACCACGAAACAGTATGAGTTAAAATAACGAAATTTCTTTGGGAGCAAGATGCTTAAGGAGGAAAAAGAAAAAGGTTCGATATAAAATAGAATGTGATTTGATAATTAATTTCACCCTCGATAAATCACCCAAGAAGCATGTCTTTTTCGCAATTTGAGAATTAAAAATGATTAAATTTGCATTTGAAAGAGAAAGAGTGTAGATTTCAGGAATTGTCAATCACATTATTTATCAGTGCTTCATTCAAATCTGGTCTACGTATACCAAATCATTTAAAGCCTCAAATTAGATGAATAGTTTTGGAATATAGTATACGTGTGAAAAATATGTAATACTAAAACGAATGGCTGATATATTAATATCTGAAATGATGTAACACAAAAAATAAATTTCTGCTCTACGTGTTATAAATATCATGAGATGAATTTCAAATAAACCGTCCTCTCAATGCTCCCTAGAATGAAAATATCATTTAAAAAGTTCAGTACATTATCCTAAAATTATTATTAGTATTTTATTCGTATTTATAGTAATTATATTATTAGTATTTTCATTCCAAGCAGTACCTATACTCTCCCGATGTCATCAATAATGACTAGTACTAAAAACTATATGTTAAATATGTTAAATCTACAAATCATTTGTGTTTCCTGAGATTCTACATTGTTTTCTGTCATGTGTGTTTGTGAATTTGCATACGTATGTTGTGTTTTATTACAGAAGTTTGTAATATCTGTGTAAATTTGATGTATTCCTAATCAACGAAGAGAGTGATGTAACTAACGGCAGGTTACTATCGAAAACCTTTTGTAAAGTTGATGTTTTATTTGAAGTAAAATTAGTACGTTTATGTTTGGGGTTATTTACTACTCCGAAAATGCCCTTGTGTGTACAAAAGCAAATTTATTAACTGTACATATGCGGATACTTATAACAAGTTTATTTAATTGAATATATAACTTTCGTACGAGCATTCAATTTGATGCCTTCGTGAAATTAATAGAAAATTTCTGGGTTTTTTTCGTGTTTCTTTATCGGTATCTACCAGAATTTATTATCTATCAGAATTATCTATTAATATAAAAACAAAGAAAACATTCATTATTTTTCGAATATAACGTATTACTTCTTTCGTCTTATGAAGTTTGACCTTTCTTAAATCGAATCTTCGACCCGATATTAAGTGTTGCAGTTCGTCACAATCTTTTCTGTACTTTTTAAGGTAAATTTAGTGCCTGATTAGTTCAATGAAAAATAAATGCAATGATTCAAAATTTCTCTCTCGTCATGAATTTTACTAGTCATGTGTTACTGTATATACCGAAAAACCCTTTAAAGTCTGTAAAATTTTGGTGCGTTTACTGGTTCATGAAAAAGTCTCGAAACTGAAAACAATAGATCGGACTGAAAATATTTGGGATTAGGTCTGTGAAGACGAGAATAATCTTAGAACGTAATTTCAGTAATATCAATAATCCTGGAGATACGATTATTTACATCGGAACGTAGGCATATTCATTAAATTCCTTATTTATTCACCTCTCAAGTTTATTTTTAAAAAATTCCGACGTTTCGACCTCTGAAGACCTCAAGAAATTAGAACAAAGACGTATATCAGATCATTACAGATAACCTCAGTGTTTTTACAGATAACAAAAAGGCATTAGAGGAGTTTAGCACTCACGATGGACATATCCGAAATAGTGTAGTAGCAGTCCTGGTGCACTGGATGGAAAATAGTCCAAACTACAATTTAAAACATTTTTAAGGGGTACTTAAGCCTAGTCGCACATAATACCTTTATTAATATATATAAAAATGTGCGTTTTAGGTTATGATTTATGCCAATCCCCGTTAACGTTGCGTCGGAGGGCCGCGTGGCGCACCGGTGCCCATTGAGCGAGCGGGATGCGCCGGCGCGGCGCCCGTCTTCACCTGCGCCGGACACCAAGGACCTAACGGACGTCTGACCCGTCGGTCAGCAGTCATAAGTCAGTGACGACAAGAACCGCCCCCAACCCCCAAGCCCAGTGACCACACCGAAAGGTCAGTGCTGTTCCGAAATAACTTCCCACATTGGATGCTGTCTGTAAATACTCGGAAAACCCCGAATAATGCTCAGAAGTAGTACTAGTTGTACTACTATTAACGTCCATTATGTAATCAAATTAAATAAATAATTAAAAACTTACGACCTTTGATGGACGGATAATATTTTTATTTTTTGTGAAGTGTTCACTACGTTTCGACGTGAATTTACGCAGTCGTCATGTGATCAAGTAATAGCAAATTTTAACAATAAGCCTAACAACGGGGCAAATAAATATTTTATATAGCACAAACACAAAAATGTTATAATATTGTATTGTATAAACCAGATAGTTTTTCAGTGTCCGTGCGTAGATTTAAACTCTTGTGTATTTTTTATAAATATATTCTGGTATTTCACGTTTGTAATAATTAACTTCTTTATCCAAAATTAACATATTTTCCAATCCATCAAGTGATCATTGCTAATGCAATGTGAGGTAACTACACTTTGTTCTACTGATTTAAAATTTCGTTTGTCTCCTGGATTCTAGTTTTTAATCCTCTTTTTGTTTGACCTCTACATAGCTAGTTTTACAATTTTTACATTTTATTTTGTATACTACGTCGTTAGTATTCGTGTGATATTTCCTATCTTTCCCTTTCGTTGTCAAAGGTGGTAGGTTTTTATTATTTATTTAATGCTCAGAAGTCTTATCATTATTATACCCGGAACATCAGACGAACGCAACTCACCAAACGCGATTCAACGAGGTATAAATTTGCTAATCTTTTTCAATTCTACATTTACCGTGTACCTGGTGACTATGATTAAATGCTGTGTGAGCTGGTGACTATGATTAAATATTATTTATATGCATTTCCTTTCAGACTAAAACAATTGTGTTGCGATGGTGAAAGAATTAGAACCTTCTTCCTAGAAAAAGAGCTCATAAACGTATATTACATACATTCAAGTAGGATTGTTGAAGGTTGCGACGAGAAATAAGCTAATTTTTATATTTGGCTCGTATTTATAAAGTTTATCACTCAATTCTATAACGTTTAATTTTTTTAAATAATAATAATAATATTCTTTCGAATTTTCGCGTTACTGTACGGAACACTTGATGAATGAGCTAACTACAAAAAAGAACGGGGGAATGCCATCAAAACCCAGGAAAAGCAGAATGCTCATTTTCGGTTTCGAATTCTGATATTTCTTCGACATAAAGTTATAAATCGTGTTTGTGTAAAAGAATTCTATTTGAGTCGAAGACAAAAATGCTGGGGTCTTTTCCTTAAAATGTAATGAGACACAATTTTTTAAAAATATTTTACGAATATTTCAGATCAGGCGCTTCTTGTTACTAGCTACATATTCTGAACTTAATTTTAAATAAAAACTTAGTTACAAGAACGAATAGAAATTGTACAAAATGTATGTGATCTCAAAAACAATTGAATCCAGAATTCATTATCGGTGACAGAGTAAAAAACAAACATTTCTTTCAAATAACATCAGAAATGTCTTCTTAAAAGATTTTTTTATTAACTAAACTCCTGTTAAAGGACCTCACAGAATTATTTTTGGTGACAAAGTGGGCTAGAACAAAAAGTCATTAACATACCCAGGTGAAGTTTTTGAATGAGCTAATTGGTATCTCGTTCAAAATGCAGAACGACTATGAAATAAATCCTATCGATAATAGAGGCGTCTTGTAAATCTGCAATCATGCTATTTTTATTTGAAACTTTTGCGTCTGAAGTTAATATCTGAATGCGATGAATCAAACAATTGTTTAAAGCGCTATGATTAATCTAAACATTTAGACTGTACCGAGGAAAATGTTCTCTTAAATTACATTGACTCCCACTAAAGGACTTTCTTTGAAACGAGTTTATATGTTATGAAACTTGCTCTACACAATTAAGAAAAAGTGAAACAGTTCGTTCTTTAGGAAATTAATTAGTCAGGTAATGTGATTTTACGGATTGAATGCTGTCATGGAGTGAATGAGTCCCAAACTCCTACGAATTGTCATTTGTAAATGATGATATTTTCTTTGAAAAGGAAAGAATTTTGTCAGTAAAATTGAATTGAATGAACTGCATAAGTAATATTCTTGTTTGGAGAAACAATGCTATTAAAATTAAATCATTCACGTGTTGTAGTATATATCGTATATAATCATAATGTAAAGCAATCTTTTAATGGAAAAGAAAAGACTCGATCCAGTGGAAACACTTTTACTGATTGTTGGTCGTTTACGAAAAACTATGTCTATTATGAGGCTAAAATCCATGTTTTATTTTGGATGTTTTAGTGTTCGATTGGGACTCACTTCGATCATAAGGCATCGAATCTAAATATGTAGAAAGGTCTGAAAGGAAAATTAGATCTATTTTTATGTTGCGTTTAAGCCACACGAAATCAAAAAATTTGCCACTTTGAATACGTTTCGAAGTTTCTTCTAAGTGGCCTAGATTTTGTTCAAACCAGCAATATTCCAATTTTGAGACGCATTTCGTTTAAAAACTGAAATTAAAATTTCTATTTTCGTTGTGTTTGATTTGATATTGTTACTAGATATACGGTTTAAAGTAATACAAGGAACGGTGAGCCATTTAAAATGACAATTCTTAAAAGACAATTATTGTTAAAAAATAGATTGCGATGATCTTTTTTAAAAATTACTGAGAATGATTGTCGTTGTTTGTTTTAGCCATGTTGAGCATCAGATGTTGCATCATAATTAAATAAAACGCATCATTGAAATTGAACAAGTGTTAAATCCTATCAATTTAGTAAGTTATGAAGTGTTTGCGGAGATAACGAAGATGTTACTGGAAAAGGGTGCCACTTAATATCGTGAAACTCTGAAAATCGAAACTTTTTTTGTTAAAGAATATAATTTTATGAAGAATTATTTTCTTGAAGTCGGGTAATAGCTTATTTGTATGAAGTTGGGACTAACTTAATATCTAAAGAAGAATATACGCTTAAATGTATTTTATGAAGTACAAAAAAGTCATTATTTTTTAGTCCTGATATTTTTCATAAACGTGTTTAACTGTAGTTTTCTTAGTACGAATTATTCATCCATTACCGTGATAGTAATGGAATCGATTGGCGTGTTATTTATATTTAAACTCGAGTGTGTAGTATTCCAAATATTTTATTATCTTTCTTCATTTCACATTTTAACCTGTTGTGTCGTGTGTCTCACAATCATTGTGGTTTTGACCACAAGAAATAGAAGAAATATTGAAATATGTTGTAAATATGAAAAGAAGTTTCGTTTGCTTACCACGTTTATTTTTGTCGCTTATGAAATGAATGAATATTTATGTTGGGTATTAAATGGTAAGAAATTAGTTTACTAAAATATCCATGAAATGAGTAATAATGCTGCTACATTTATAATATTTAACGTTATTTTTATTAGGTACTTCTTTCGCTCACATTTGCAAAAATCTCCAAATTTTGGGAGAAGGAGTAAGTGGTTGAAAGGGCGACGCAAGGGATGTGGTTTCATCGCCTCGAACTCGAGACCGCTACGCACCGAAATTTTGAATTCCTACACTTGCTGTCCATTTAACCTTAAGTTGCCACCGTATAACATTATTTTTAATAAATATAAGGAGATGGTTGGTTTTTAAAAATTTTGATGCATCAAAATAAAAATATATGTGAATCTAAACAAATTGCGTCTTGGCGACACGTATACATATTGTAACTGGTGGAAATGTAGAAAATGTGATCACTGAAGGAATGTATTGAATTCATTATGTGATCGATTCATATAGTTATTGCATTTATGTTATAACAGAAGAAAAATAAGCGTGCATTTTTAAATTCCAGATACTGTTAGTCTGTTTATTTATTCCCTCGTAGATTCAATTTCCGAGAGCATATGGTGAATTTCTCTCACACGTCGATCTGAACTGCGAAACCTATTCCACTAGCCCAATGGATTTATATTTTAGGTTTAAATTCCTGGATTCGTGTTTGATGTATTGAAATGTAGTTTTTGGATATCTCTTTTCTGCAATAATTAATAGATCGTCAAAATAGATCTTCAGTGATTATGGTAACCAATTTGAATGATAAGTTCGGGTGCTTTCTTTAGAAGCTGAACTAAAATAAAATGGCAATTACGTCAATGTGATGTGTTGTTCCATTATCATAAACATGTATATTTTTCAAATTAAAAGTTTTAAAAAATTGATAAAAGTTGATAAATATTGTTAAATTGGAGGGAGGTTCCAGATGATTTTTATGTCATCTGTATTTTAAGCATGTCGAATTTTTTTTATTATTTGATTCCCCTGTTCAGTGAACACATTCATTCTCTTTCTGAAGTATGCCATAGGTTGATTGATCAGCTCTTTTCAAAAATCCACGTCGATCAGTGTTCCAGTGTCTTCGAAATATCTTTGTGCAGTTTCGCAATCGTTGTTAGAATCAGCAAACCGATATCTTTAAGTTATTATCTTAGTGTCAGTATTCGTCAAACAGTGAATAGAATATATTTTATTACAACTAGAAAATGTATACTTAAACTGACAATTTATTTNTATACTTCAACTGACAATTTATTTTACGAATATTTTAAGATATTTCATAAAATAGTTCTATTTTTCTTGGCTTTCTTATGGATGCTATAATTAAAAAGGTCGACAAAAACTGAAGGAAAATTCAAATATAACAGTATATATAATAGACATTCGATCCAATGTTATGATTTGTATGAGTGTTAATTATTTAATATTCATACGTTGATTCCCATCATGTATAACAAAAGTTTTACTGCCATCACATACTCATCATGTACTTGGAATTGTGTTTCAAAGGTTTGGAACAGTTCTTGGTTATGATGATTTCATTCTTAAAACGCATTTTTATCAAATAAATTGTTACAATTTTAATAGGCACTCCTTATACCGGGAAAAATATACTTCATACAGGACTTCAATTTTACTTCACTTTTTAATGTGAAGAAAAGGAAGGAAAAACAATTCGTGAAAATCGTTTGAATTCTTACAAAAAATTGCGTAGTTTGAAAAATTAACAATCGAAGTGAAAAGTCGTTTCTGTAGAATGGGTAGAAGGTTATTTTACGACCAGATGAACTAAGAAAGGTTTCATGACTTCATTAAATATAATTAATCGATGTGATTCGCCACACCCATCAATATTGTTTTCCACGCATGTCACTTTGAGAAGTAAATATTTTTTTACGTGACCCAACAATAGTAAATGGGATGTACATAACACGTACATCCATTTTTTTTTGTATCTAATAAATTCTCAATAGAGGAGCGTAGCTTCACATTATAAGTGTGAACTCTCAGTTACTCTGCACGACTACCTTATACGTCGAAGAAAACAAATAAATAATGAATTATTATATTTCAAAGGCTTCTTTTGAAGTTGTCGATCAGTTTTTAAAAGTATTAATAAAAGTCTATAAAACGAATAGAATCAAAAGGAATCCATTTTTATGTAGAACCCTATATTTCATTTGATAATTTAGAGGAACTAAATGTACGATAAAATATCAATTTTTTATTATTTTATTAAAACCTCTTTATTTATTTATGAAATCCTTATTCTTTTTATGAAATCAAATATTGACCAATAATTCAAAGTGGTTGCTAATTTAAGAGCTCATCATACTTTCGTTAAGATTTTAAACATTATTTCTATGTGTCGAAGTATTGCTTTAGTTGATCATTTAGAAATGAATCTATTATTCTTTGGCGACGTAAAAATTTGTGTGTGAAACCCCTTTCCAAATAAGGAGGAAAAAATATATTGACATTTTTAAGAATCTTTTATTTGTACGTTACCAAACTTTTTATTTAAAGCGTGACAAAAATTGGACATGGTTCGAGTCTTATATATATGTCCTTAATTTCTCACAACACTGAAAAGTGTGACTAAGATTTTCAGGTGTGAAAGAAACAAAAAAAAAATGTTATTGTGTATGTTATTAATGTAGTTCGGTTGACATTTCTTGATACTCGGACTCTGCTTTCGCCTCAAAATGTTTTTAAATTCTTCAAATTCACCGTCTCATAACCCGCAACATGATACTAGACGTTATCACAATAATGAAATTCCTAAATAGGATAGATGTTAAAACACTCAAATTTCCATCTACATGTAAACAATCCAAATGACACAAGTGTTCAAACCTTACCAGACGTGAGCTGAATTTTTTTTTCTTTTCAAAAATGATTTTTGTTCTCTGTATTGAAATTCATGGCAAGATTAAATATTAGAAGAACAAATATTGCATTGAACATTGGAACATTTTTGCTATCTTTTGAAATTTAATACGTTTTTGGAATGTTATATCATGACACGTAAAAATACCCATTTAAAATTAATTCGAACGAATCTTGGGGACATTGTGAACTTTTGAAGATGAAATACTAGACCTCTACATTGGCGATATGTTTACATCTCACGCCTGCTTTGTAATTATTTTCAGACGATTTAGCGTATTTTGGCAACAGTTCTGTTCTTTCTGTTAGTTGCTGAATTCTGCTTGGGATGATGAGCTTATAGTATACCGATTAATAGTTTCAGTTTTAACAGTTAACTGATCACAATTCGATTTCATTTAAGTATAAAACAGTGTGTCATTAGAATCTTAGCGAATTTGCCTACAATTGTGTGTTTATAAAATGTGTAAATGGTGTATTATCCAGAAATATAGTTTGTGAATTGCGTTATATTATTAACTTAGGATTATCAATCATTTTTTCAAACGTTACCTGATATTAGTGAATTAAAATATATTTACAACTAACCACAATCCAAAGATATCTCCAGATTGTAATAAATATGCTTAAATATTATCCACAAAACAATTTCGTATAGATTGTGGCATTTTAAAAGTTTCTCCTTTCAAAAGTTCGAATGTTTCCAGCCTAAATGATATGACTGGTAAACGGATGTTTGATGTTGTAATGACTTGATCATTTTGCGTGAATGACAAGAGAAGGATATACTCTCTGCGAACGGTGGAGACGCGAGAAGGAAAAAGCTGTCGGATACGCAGAAAAGAAGAGGTTCCAACCACCATAACAACTTGGATCCTCGGTGTCATATGTTTCCGTATTTTACGAAAATTCAAAACGAACTGTTTAGGAATTGTATTGAATGAAGTGACCTCACTTGAAGTGAGGATTTATCTTGGATTAATTTGCTATGTCCTCCAAATCTGAGAGATCACGTCACAAACAAACAGAACAAGGACTTTGATCAGAGCATATGATCATCCGTTGAAGTTCATCTCAAGTAGCATCTCGGATGGTGAGTTGTTTGGTGCGATCAGACACTCACCTTGTTGGCTGCTTTTCCGCGTCGTCTTCTTCTCCTTCATCCATGGGTATTCAGGCACGTTGACGCCTGGAGGCGGTTGTGGAGGAGGTGCACCACCATGGGCCTCCACCAGCGCTTGGTACGATCCGGGTGGCGGGCTTCCTCCAGGCCCCACGCCCACGCCACTACCAACGCCCAGATCGCCCGCCGCTCCGCCCGCACCCGGCAGATGCGGCAGCGCCGTCATGAACTCCGCCATCGAAGGCTGACTGTTGATGAAGCCCGTCTCGCAACCGTCCAGCACCGCACCCGGATGCCCAGCAGCCGCCGTCACCGCCGCTAACCAGAAGCCTCCTCCGGCGCCGGGGCCTCCAGCACCTGGCGCACCACCTCCGGGCCCTCCGCCGCCAGGGGACGGCGCGCGCGTCTTCACCGCGACGTAGTCGTCGGGCTCCACGCCGGGATCTCGGCCCGCGGCCGCGTGTTGACTCTGTTGCTTGCCGCGCATCGCCGCTGTCGCCGCCGCAGCCGCCGCCGCCTCAGCAACCCCTGGCGCCCCCGCGGAGGCGGTCGCGGGCGCCGCGCGCCACCCGCCCGCCGCGCCACCGGCCGCCACCGCAGCGTCGGGCACGCGTGGGCATCGCGGGCCCGGCGCCGCCGCCGGGTTCAAGTCCGCGCACAGCAAGGCGGCGGGCGCGTTGCAGTCGAGGGCTCGAAGACGGCTGGCTGTCGCTGCCGCGGCCGCCGCTGCCGCCGCCGCTGCGGCCGCTGAAGTCCCGCACTGAGCGCGCGCTACGTCCGCGGCATGCGCGCACCACCCGCGGACACACGCGGCAGACGTCGTTGTCGCCCCACGCACGCGGCACTCGCCTCGCACGGTCACCCGCCCGCCCACGCACTCGCCCCCGACCGACGATTGTTGACGCCGTGCGCCTTCACTGCCCGCCTCCCCAACAATGCGGTGTGTGTGCGCGCGTCCGCCAGCGGGGTGCGGCGCTGCAGTCGCCCTCCCTCGACGTGTCCTTCCCGCCGGCCGGTCCGTCCGACGGCCTGTCGCTCGTTCTCTACGCCTGTCTGTCCGTCCACCCGCGCGACGCGCTTCGCTGCTTCTTGCGCTCGCCACCCGTCACTCAACGCGTCAGCCGCGCCGTCCCTCCGAAATATTTCTGATCGCCGCCGCCACCGCGGCACCTCGCACCGCCTCCGTCACCCGCCTCTCCCTTTCCCTCCCCGCACGGTTATCTCGCGTGCGGCGCTGGTTGTTGCGTCCGCCTCCTGCACCGCCGCTGCCTTGTTTTTTATTTACCCGAGCGAAGTGAGCCAGCGAGCGAACGAGTGAGCGGGCGGGCGGGCGGATGGTTGGGCGTCGCGCCCGGGCGAGCGGTAGGGCGTGCGGCAGGCGGACGCGCGGTGGTCGCTGCCGCCGCAGCGCCGCGGCGTCGCCGGTCACGTGGTGGGGCGCGCGGGCCAATGACGGCCGGCTCGCCATGCGCGCCGCTTGAATGAGGGACAGACAGACAGTTGCAAAGGGCTGCATCCCCGCTCCGCGCCGTCGGGAGGGTGGGGAGGCGAGTCTCCTGTGTTGGTGGGGGGAGGCCGCTCCAGCGCTTGTCGGTGCCGAAGAGGCTTTGGAGGGGGTTGGTGCGGCGAGGAGCGGAGGGGGAAGGAGCCGGTCGGAGAGACGCGTGAACCGCTTCGCGTGTTCATTCAGTTCGCGTGCTCCTGAGGACTAGGCGCCTGGCTCCACATCTTGCTCTCTTCTGGTGCATAGCATTTGCCTCTGGAGGAACCTGCTAGGCCAGAAATTCTTAAGATATTCCGAGCTTATCGTCATCTTCCGAGGGAAAGCCATCGCTGCGATGTACATGAAACTCACAACTTGTTCTTGTTCAAACGCCACTAAATCACACATTTTTTACGTTTTAATTGAGGGGGAGTCTCATTTAACTAGTTTACTTTTCTTGAAAACTCAGAGAATTTTATGGAGTTTGGATTCAAGTGAGTGAATAAATGATTGGTATTTATTTGTCGCAAAGTAAAAACGTTTTTTACTAGACATTCACATTTCTTTTTGGTAGACGAAATTTATATTATTGATGAACAAGTCGATTCTTTCGTACTTAAGCAAATTTCCCATTTTACTATGTGGTATTTATTATTATTATTATTATTATTATTATTATTATTATTATTTGCATGAAGCGATCTTGAAAGTTTGGTATAACTACGTAATACAACGATGTCTAAAATGCTGACTCAATGTTTCATTATATGTGCGATTGTTGTAGTTTAGTATGGGTTGTACGTTGAATGAAATACACATAAAAATAAGGTAGTACATGTTCGAGCCTTCTCTTGCGGGAATCGAACCTGACTGGCGACTCACGTTTTTTTCCTGCCCAGAAATTGGAATATTTGTGAAAACAGTTTGACGCTTTCACATCATTCAATGACAATGAATTTCTTCTATTGACACGCTGCTCTATGGTGTTGGGTATAGTCGAGAAAGATAGTATCCTGATCCTCTGTATTGTCAGCATTGAAGGAAATGGCGAATAGTTGTGGAAGGCAAACTGGTGGTGCAGCGTTCAGCTCCCCTGCGATGAAAGCAGGGAACCCCGACTTCGAATCCCCGCTCACCACCATTTTCATCTGACACTCATTCCGCAGAAGACGTTATTATCCGAGGAATGATATAACTGTAAGGTTATCAATGTAAGTCGAAGCGATGTTCCGGTCCATCCGAACTCGTTGATCCAACCGCAGCGAAATCACTTGCGGTTCAAGCGAGCCATTCATTGAAGCCCTCAGCTCCTATTTCCTTCTTCCCACGTAAGGAGAGCCCCTCCGAAAGAGAAGATTCGTTTAGGTAAACCCTCGCCAGGGACACATCCGCGACTCCACCCTCGCCCTCGCGACCCTTCGATCAAGCCCTCCTTCCTCCGCGCATCTCGAGGGCGGCGGAGGAGCGAACTGCCCTAAGGGGGTGACTGCGACGGCGACGGCTCCTCCTGGAAAAAGAGAGCGCGCAAAAAATCGCGACGCGACTATAAAATCAGTGTGGCGTGACGTCATAAATTCATTATTTTTTTTAGCTCTCGTTGGCGGCGTAGAGACGACGTTGCCGAGCAGTTACGTCATGTCCGCGCGTGATGAGCGTGTCGGCTCTTTATGTGCGCGATATTTCTCGCAGAGATGCCGGGCGCCTGGGAGGCGGAGGAGCGGAAATGGAGAGTGACCTCCGGAATCAGAACGGAGAAGCCTCGTGATGACGCTTTCAGATACAATCTTCGTTAAGAACATTTTTCTCTCTCGAATTTCGTGGTTATTCGAAGAATAACAACATATTGTATTATTATTAGTAACGAATTCTCCCAATGAATGGAAGACTCATTCAACTTTCCTTTTAATTTGATCTTAAATCAAAGTTTTGACCGTTCATTGTGACCTTAATCAGGTGTAACAAATAATAGCAACAAATATTAACATAATACGTTTTTCAGTGCCTGTACCGACTCTTTAATATTAAACAAAGAAGCTCATTTTTATAAGCGTTGCATTATTTGAAATGGAATGAAAAATACTAATGGACTCGTACTTACTATCGAGTATTTACAATACTGTTTTATCGTATGTCTCTATGATGTTTTTTGTGAACACTTGTGTTATTATTTGAAGCCGCTATTTGTTACACCTGATGAAGACCCGAATCTAGAGTCGAAACGCCTTGTCAAGATTCAATCACTATAAATATTTTATAACAAGAACGGTTCTCGACAACTTACAAGATTCAATCTCACTGTAATGTTCATTTCTGCCTCCGAGGACAGTTGGAGAATTTCTCAGTTGTTAAAGAAAACTATTACAATTTCAAAAATACCTACAGTACATACGTCGGAAATGGATTTCTTGTAATATTAGAATTTATGACATTCTAATTAATTCAACTAACTTTTTCGTAGACATTTCGATTCGTGTCTTCGTCAGCCTCAATTGACATTCACAATTATATTACAGTTTCATAACAACAATTCATGTATTAAATAAGCGTTGTAAATAAACAAATAAATATCAGTATTAAAGAAACATCAACAAAAAATTCGAACACCAACATAACATTGAATTAAATTTTATAGAAATATTCACGAAGAAAGCGCAGTCTGCACGAAATATAATCATTTTGCTTCCTGTTAACTCTTTTCGTTCTCCTTTGACTTGAATAGAATTATTTGTTCATGGTGCTAGAACGAACCTTTATTGTAACGTCGTTCTTCTTTGTCGTATGTACTTGGAATCTAATGTCTTCCGAATGAATACTTAGATTTTAGTGAAACGAAAATTTCGTAACTTGGAAGATATACGTGCTCAAATTCTCCAATGTCCTTCAATTGATATCGATTTAATTTGTCCTCAATATGTGATATTTTAGTGTTCAGAAATGGATGTATCTGAAATTGGGTTAATTCTAAGACCCATTAAGTAGAAGTCGAGTAAAATTGATCGTTGACGGGCCATTTGTCGACATTGGTAATTGTACAGAAGTGGCAACGATGAGCAAGAAATAAGTTATAAATAAATCAATCAATCAATTTGTTTTCAAATTACTTTAATAAGGAAATAGATTAACTGTAAAAATGTATTGTCAAAATTCTGCAACGATGCAGGAGAGTTTTTTTCTGAATTTGAAGAGTTTGGCGTTTAAGCAAATATTAAGTGTAAATACCGAGTACCGAATTACATTTTTTATTGGACCACCCGCTTCCCTGGTGATACCCGATATCATTTAACGGAAATTGAAATAGAATCAATCTTGATTCCTTAACTTAAATAGCATGTGAAGTTTATTCTTCTTGGGAAGTCACGTTTGTAACAACGCGTAGTGAGTTAACACGGTAAAATTCTGGTTCAAGGTAACACGATAAATTAATTTTCTGATATCATCACCTTTGTTCCTGAGAGTATCTTTCACTCATTCCTGAACACACATTTGATTACCTCTCACAATATTCAAACACGTTGTGTATGCTCTCGCCCAGTAAAAAAAATTACGATGTGAGTCGTTGGTACCAGTTACTTCCGTTTTATCAAAATTTTCTAAAGTTTTTCGATACTTTTATCTACTACTTCCACTCACAACCCGTTAACCTCGTATTCTGTAATTCCTTATTTTTTGAATATCTGAAAAATAGGGCTATGTACTTCGAAGTATGTAATATACATGAAGTCGTCTTATTCATTCTTTTCTTGTCCTCCTCCACATTCCATCCCCTTTTAAAGTAGTTGCTGTTGTTAATGGATCTCCTAGAGATTCCCTTCATTGACACATATTCATAACGCATTTTTTTATCGTTAGAAATATGACGAAATGTTAAATCCGCCTTTGCCTTAGGGTCCCTGATCGGAATTGATGGGATGGTCCCTTGCTTGCTTCCGGAGAGTTAATTAGTTTATTATCCTCAACGTGGTCATACGTAGTTTGTAACTGCTTTTTTGACAATGAAGTTTATTATAACGCATATCAAGCCAAACCTTTGACGACTGCGTGAACGCGACAGCTCTTTCGCGTGTTCACGATTTTCTCGAGAAGTTTTTATTCACGCGGAATCGATTCAAAAGAATCAATTCACCGTATTTTCGAATGCTCTCCACATCTCTCGACGCTCAGGACTTTCAAAACCGAATCGAACGTTGACCATCGGACTTTTAACTTGGGACTTCAATGGGGAATCGTTGCTGTTTGGGAGTACTGCGGTAGAAATGTTCAAGAAAAAAAGCGATGGACCGTGTTCTTAAATTTACGATAAAAATGTTCCTTCGATAAGATATTCTAATTACTTGATTTTCCTTTTAGATTCCAAATTTATGGAAGTTGTGGGTTTGGACGAAGTCGTATAAACAAATACTTTCCCATGTAATTCGCTATTAACTCTAAATATTTCGAGCAACTTCAGTGCGACATACCATGTACGGAATAGATCTAGTAGAAACAGCGGGTATGAACTAATTAATTAAATAATTTATCAATGGATACGGCACGATTATTCGTTCTCTTTCTCGTTAGAGGCATCAAACTTATTTCTGTGTCTTTATTGACGAGACTACTCTACTTCAATAAAACCATCACCTTGAAATGTTTTTGATGTAATTAATTATCGCAGTGTTAATTAAGAAATATCTTTGAACATTGAAACTTTGTACTAAATGAGTGATAAACAGTGATAAACCCAAGGATTACTTCAAAACCGAGGAGTGAATATCAGGTCTGTAAGGTTATCTTTATCGGGATGACGGCAGAGTACATGAGGTTAAGAATATGCGAAAGAAAAAAAAAATGTGCGAAAGAAGCCGAAAGTGAAATAAGCCAACAATCTTTACGTTACATCTTTAATAGCTCAGTTTTAAATACAACGGTCGAAAATTCTCCTTCTGCTTAGCACCATTCACTCACCTCTTTCATTTAAATCTTTAGAAGTGATCAGTATTGTAAGTATATCACAAATAACACAACACAAAATATGAATCTCACTTCTGGGACATCCATGTTGTTGAGCCGACAGACACTTTAATATTGCTTTATGTTAAAAGTACTTTCTTGAGCTGCCATCTCAGTAACGGTACGTCATGCATGTGTGTCATCTGTCTTAGACGAGGAAAGTCATACAGCAATGTAATTAAGAAAATACTTTTTAGCAATTTGTACTTGTTCATACGGAGAAGGGAAAGCACACTTGCTCGCACGTTGTCAGGTCTCAAAGATCCGCTTATTTCAATGAGTGCATTTGCTCTGTGGGTTTTTAGTGTTATTCCTAAAAGTAAAAATATAAGCGTTTTACATTAAACATGATTTGTTAGTTCATTTTCATTTACCTTCTCACATTTCATTCGTTTACTTCCATGAATGGGAAGTGCATCGTCATAGCTTATTATTAAAGTAAAAACGAACTTTGGTTTTCCAAACTTCGAGAAGGTGCGTCCCGTGATGCTTGCCTTCACAAGAGCTGGTGATGATGTGACATGCTCCGGATGCATAATGGATAACATTCCTTCGTCAAATCACTCGTTATTTTTCTGTGTATTGCATTTATCGTGAGATTCTGAGATTGTTTCTTGAAAATGTTTTTTAATTATTTGTTTCTGAGGAAACGGATGAGCTAATTATTTCGAGAGGACATAAATCATACAAGAATTTAGACACTCGTCTTTTTCAGTTTTTAATAATTTTTTGTAACTTTGTACTTCATTTAAAAGACGCCGCCTATATTCAAAGATATAATCAAAGTTGGGGACATGTAACAACCTATCGTAAACTCATTTATCTCCAATTTACCGGGTATAGCATATTATTTACTCCCATTAAGCTTAAACGTCTTTCAACTGAACTCCATTAACGTATCTTTCGTCTGTAGACCCGGTGACGAGTGCGGTAGGTCATAATTGTCTCATCTCAATGTACAGGAACTGGAAACAGCAGGAAACAGAAAATCATTAACTGCGCTTCCGTCCACTATTCATTCTCGTTCATGACAGCCATTACCATTATCGTAGCATCGATAATTAATACTTGGCACTTCATCACCTCTCCTCGTAGGAACACTTCGGTCGTCCGCGAACCGCGCGCCCTCGTGGCCCATTTGCCGGCGCTGCCGCCGCGACCTCAGCTCAGCTCCGCCATCGTCACCGCGGGATCATTAGATATATTTTAGTGCCTCCAACTCATTTGTGGCGGGTGAGGGTGGCGGCGACGTCGCCGGCGACGGTGGAGGGTGAAGCTGGAGTAGTAAGAGCAGCTAGCGAGGTCTTTAAAAAGCGCTCAGCCGGCGGGGCGGCCGAGCGACCGGGCGGCCTGTCAGCTGATGACTCCGTTTCTGCCGCCGCCATCACCACCCCCCGCATCTTGCCGCCTCCGCCGGGAGCAGTACGCCGCCGGTCACTCGCGCAGAAAGTCGCGGCGACGCTACCGCACCCCGTGACTGGAAACGGAGGTAGCGAGATGTTGCGACGTCGGGGGATGAAAGTGACGGGAAAAGGGGAGGTGTCGACGAAGGGTAGCGTCACGTGACGGGAAAGTGAAGAGGTGTTCTCCAGGGAGTTTAGGATCCACAGAAAGTGCTTCTAAGAGGCTTCTGACAAGTGAGTGAAGTCAGGAAAGTGTCTGTGTATATCGCCGGTGTGAAGGACGAGGAGACTCCTTCGAGATTGAACATCACGGAAAGAGGAAGCTAAATCAAATCGGGTTTCTTCAAAAATATAAATCCGATTTCTTTTGTTAAATATTTAACAAATAAACTTTTTAGAACATTATACTACATATCACTACTAACATATCACTACAACGTCATCCACGTGGAGTGTGCATTCTTGGATTACGTGGTACCAACCTATGAAAGAAAACTGACTCCGATGTCAAGAAAAGCACACGTCCTGTTGGGAACGCGATATTCTACTAGTGCAGAGTGCATCCCATTTTGAGATTTACAGAGGAATGAACCAGAGGTGGAGGCAGCTGCTAACGCAACCGCCGCGCCGACTGTAATGAGCGCCGTGACGTCAGAGGTACGTGCGCATTGGCGGCGCTGTAGGTCATGGGCTCCGCCACGGAGGCTTGTTTTGTGAGGTGGAAGAGATTGCGTCCTTGCGATTCAGTGAAGGGAAAGTTACGCTTATTATATTACCGCCGTATTTTCATGAATCATCTAACAAGATGCTGTAATGTTTTGCAATGGTATGTAACATAAATTGTTTTGTTGGGTAGACTAGTCATAAATTTAAAGAAGGATTGATATTTTGCAAATGATAGAATTACACGCGCTGTAACATTGATACAACGAATTTCCCATATTGCTCTTCTTAATGATTTTTCACATACGTGATTTGATTTATGATCTGATTTCATTGTAGTTTATCGTATTCAGTACATTAATGATCATTATATGCTGATTCCTGCTGCTATTTCGTAAATATAAGAAGTGAAACTTAGGTACATGTATTTTCTGTACATCGTTTACAATTCGTTATATTACATTCATTTTCATAGAAAGTGAGTTTATTTTTAAGATATTTGCAGAAGTAAATTTTTTGTTTGTTTTTGTTTTAAGACTCTTCTTGTCTGCAATTATCAGTACTGTACACACAATTGTTTATCAGCAAAACCTTGTCAAACATATTTAAAAGTTATATTATTTTAGTACTCACGTTATTTTAGTATCAACTAACAATGATTCTCAGTTTAAACTGCCGCAGAGTTGAGTGGAATTTTACTCCTAGAAGAAAGAATGGTTTCGTTAGTGAATAATATTAACCAGAGAAGTTCAACCAGCAAGAACAGCGTTCATTAAAATTTTACTCTGAGTCCTATGGTATACCATTTTGCGATATTGCATTGTTTACTGGTACTTATTTTATGAGATGACCAATCTCTAATGACCTCGTTGACGAGCCCTTAAAAAGCCCCCCCCCCAAAAAAAAAAAGAAAATCGTTTCTATATTAAAATTATAACTACAATATTTTAAGTTACATATGTGACAGAGTCAGTATTTTGTATCAGTTCATGCGGAACTTGCTTTTGAACTCTTTTACTTGCATCCACTGTTGGGTTAAGAGATTCTTGTAACTGATTTTTTGACTTTTCTCGGCATCCAATCTTAAAATTGCATCACAATACAATATTATGAAAAGTATTATTCATATTTCTGTAAATATATTTCATGAGACAACTTACTAGTATACAATTGTTGAGCAAACAAGTCACCTAAATAAAAATCGAACTGTACACGATCAAAATTATTACAATCAATAATAATTATTCTGTGTTCCTGCATTAAGACGGAGAAGTTCTGTAGCCCTAAAAAAGGAAAAATATTAAGAATGGTTTTTACGGTACGAGCAATTAAAAAAACCAAATATAATTTTAAAATTACCAAGAGAATCGTTAAAATTTTAACATTTACCAAATATTTAACTCATATTTTTTAATTTGCGGATTGACAATAATTACACTTTTTATTTTATTGAATCTAAAAAATCATTCAAATATATATGCATATTAAAATATATTATGCTTTATTTAAATAGTTGGTTTTATTGTCCTCATTAAAAATTTTGACGATTTAAATAGAACAAATTATGAATTTTCTTGGCTAATTAGCTGATGTCTTAAATTGATTTCATGTATGTATCTCTTGTATTGCAGCTACGTCAAGCTCCTTTAGTGGTGGTCTAAGAGGACACCGCACACGGGTAAACGCGTTGTTAGCGTCAGTCGAATCTACTCGCGTACGGCGTCCTCGTAAGCCACGTCACGGCTACGGCTACTTAGCTACTTAGTCGTAGTTGATCAGTCCGGACGTGAAAGTCTTCAGGCATTTGTCATTTAAAATTGAATAAAAATTCATTAGAAAATGAATGAAATGATAATTTGATGGATCATATTCAGGCAATATATTTCTTTGCTTCGAGAAATTTAACTTAAGAAAAATAAATCATGAACGGAAATACACTGTTTTTATTAGTTTATTGTAGTCACTACAAATTTCTTTGTTGGAATCAACGTGGTCTTAGGTGGTTTGTAACAGCTCTCCTGAAAATCAATTATTTATTTATTATGTCAAACGGCCTTGGTACAGAGCTTGTGCTCAATGTAGTCAGAGCTTTTACTTCGCCATCGTCCATAAGAGTAATAATATTGGTACCTCGCGTTACGTTGACAGGACATTTGAAATTCTGAAATTTTAAATCCATTGCCAACCTCGGAAAAAAATTCAATTTACATGTTCTTGTGGCGCTATTCTTTATATTGTACATTGAGCGTGTGGAACGAATGTATTCTCGTGTCTTGGTTTGTTGTGTTATGAAAAAGTATTTCTTTACAACATGTAGTCACTTTTGTGACTACTATTAATATTCATTCGTAATTACGTAAATTCGTAGAAGTTGGCAATTCGTGTTAGGCAGCCATGTCGCATAATTTTCCGCAAAGTTACATGATTTGGAGTATAGGAACAATGGGCTCTCGTCAGTGTGACGTTCTCATAAATTTTCAAGTAACTGAAAATGATCCAGAAAAAAGGATTGAAACTTTGTGTATGTTATTTCTTTATTTGTGTTTTAGAGTAAATATGTCTGTTCATAAAAAATAGGGTCGTTTGATATGTCACTAAAAGTGTATTACTCAAAAGTCTTTTTGTATTTAAATGTTATTATTATTATTATTATTATTTCAAGCTGTTTTCGTGCGAGAGGGAAGGAAATCGTGAAGAGCATCGTCATAAATCCCATATCCTTCGTGCGGAGGAGGGAGAGAGCGAGCGGTGCAAGTGCATCCTCCCCCCCCCCCCCCCCNTGCGGCGTGGCCTCGAGGGGGTGAAGACAATGTGCTCTGCGAATGATGAGACCTTCAGATCTCAAGTGATAAACACTACTACATTGAACATTGATAAATTACGCAATGCTCCATGCGGGTATGTGATATTCTTACTCTGTATTACGGTGTTAGTTTTGGGGTAACTTCGCAGAATTATATAGGATGCTTCTCAGTAGCGTACCTAGGAAGAGGCGGTCCGCATAGTACCTCATCTAGTAACGGGCATCCAGAAGACTCGTAAAGCAATAATTGAAAGACAAAATAGAACAGGTGCCTTCATGAATTGAATGTACGCCACTGACTCTTTTGAAAGTTTGTCACTGTCATCCTTGTACTCAATTGCTCAACGAGAGCACACGGGGCCCCGAGCTGAGTCTAACATTACTTCTACTTACATCTTCAGGAGCTACTATGAACTCCGAATACCCCAAAACAATTTTTAAATGTAGATGAAGAGGTTTCGTTACTGACGCGTTATACAGGACACGAGACTGTTGCAAAATAGTAATATCTGCTTTACGTAATTTATGGACCATCCCTAATGGAATCCAGTCTTTTTCTTAGCAGCAGTGATAACATGTAGTTTCTTATTCGAGCAGAAATTTTACCGATGGGATAATTGTTTTGACAGATTTCACTGCAAAATTATCTATATTTTCAACGACAACATCATGAAAACATCAGTTTTTTAAGGTATTAACTATGAATGCAAAACTGAAGAAAAACAGCAAAATTCCAAAGAGTGTATGTACATTGTGCGGAGCATAGTGTCCACCTTTATACGGTTTGTTATCCCTGGACCACGTGGAATCGCGTATTTTTAACAATACACATTCTTTAAAATTGATTTGACGATAACGCATGGTACAATTTATTTCAGCGACGGCGAAACTCACAGTTTAGAAATTACGAACTCGAAATATTACTGTTTTAAGTGCATTTTCTAAACAGCTTGTTTTAATTGATATTCGATGGCGTGTTCAGCATATTGCTAAAGACCGTTTTTGCTTTACTTTATGATTGCCCGTAATGCTTTGAATTTTTCTTCTCTAATAATTTGATCCGTGTGTATTTCATTGAAGATTTGATCATTAAAACTGATTTTCTGGATAACTAGTTTTGTATAAACTATTGCAATGAGGAAGAGTGAGACTTCCCTTTGTGGTCTCCCATATTTATATCAATCACTGAGAAGAAGGAATTTGATGGCTGAGTAATGATTATGTTTTTGATTCGAAAGCAACTACTAGAACTAAGTTCATACTTCATGTTGACTAGAATTCGTCGGTTCACATTCTATTTACACCCCCTCGTCCGAGATCCCTCTGGGAATAATAAAGAAATTGGCGATTTTGTTTTTGCTTTCTCGGGAATAAAAAATTCGATAAGCCATGGCTCGTTAAAAGTATTACATAACTGAATCGTTGAATGAATGAAGGAGAGTGAGTTGCATTTTAGCAAAAATTGATGGAGCTGCGTGGATAAATCCTGTAAGTGATTTTATTTCCATCACTAATCAGTTGTGTTCCATAGTTTATAATAAACGAGACCGTTTAGAACTTAATAATGTCAAAATATTGAGGAACGTTTTCGTAATATATCTGTAAAATATTACACTTTTATAATTTATCTATTAAACTACGAAAAACAGGTACAGCGTGAAACTTGTAGCTGTAGTACTATCTCTGAGCTGACAAAATGTTACATAACTTTGTCATGTTTTGAATAAAATGTTGTGAATTGTGTCGACGTTCTTTCCACGAAATTAAGAATACTTTATCCGAATTCTTAAGCTGATATCGCCGTAGCCATTGATATTTCCGACAGGTTTCACTGGATGAAGAAACTAACCGTGTTTACTGTCGAGGGGAGGAGAGTTCTGTTTCGCTGACTAGAATAGTTTGCATTACGCGAGAAAAGTAATTTTATACTCTATAAGAAACATAAATTGCATGAATTTCAAAAAGCTAATACGAAACAATCAACATCGTGCAAAATCTTCCGTATTCTGATCGTTCCTCGCCATGCCACTACGCAGTCCCACATCTGATGTCCACGTGTTTCTTTTTCGCCAAATATACAATCTGATTCTTCCCTTATTCCTCTCTCTACTAGGAAACTTCCATGTCCTGTTATGTACTTAATAACGTATGGGTTGAGCTTGAACCATTTTCGATTCATGTACGCAAATTGCACATTGGGAATAAATTTGTTGGTTATTTATCCTTATGTTTTACCCATCGAATTTGCCACACATGCATTATTTGTTTTGCTATCATTCCTTTGCATTGCTCTGTTTTCTTTTTTATTTCTTGCCCTGCTGTAGTTATTTTTCCTGTTTGTTCTATTTTCCTTCTAAATTGTAATTTAGCCCCTCCAGGAGACTTACATCGAGTAAGTACGTGTTTGGCGAACACGGGGCCCCGAGCTGAGTCTGGCATTGCTTCCACTTACTTGTGCCATGCTCCTTCCTTTCTCTTTTCTTACCTTCCTTGGTCACCTCTTGTTCTTTTCTATCCCGACGCCATTAGGGCTAAGGTATCTTTCATTTTCCTCCTCTTCTTCTTTTTTTAATGTTTTTAGTAAAGTGAGATATGTTGGGATTTCAGTTTTGAGCTGTAATTCAGGAGGGTTTTTAGTGGGTATGGCTGTGTCATTCGGCGAGTCCCACACGCGAGTCATGTTGGCTCTCCCTAGTGCGTAACTGCATTTTCCCTACCTGTACAAGTTTTAAGGGCTCTAATGACCTTTGATGTTGACGAGCCCTAAAGCCCCACAAAAAAAAAAGTAATTTAAGCAATATATAAATCCAATGTGAGTATTCCATATATAACTCCTTACGCTTCTCGTGATAATGTTCGATATGCGCCTCCTATTTCTAAGAGGCACTTTCTTTGTACTGAATTAATTTTTCATTCAACATATTCTGTGGGGACCAACTATTCGATCAAAAACTCCAATTGTATTGTACGTGTTGGTTCTGAGGCAGCGGTAAAAGAAACGGTGGGAAATCGCCTTCTCTTCGCCACTGGCTAATTTCAGCGCAAACCTTGAACGATTGCGACGTGAGTCGTGTGTCGGAGGCCGCCGCTGCCGTTCTGCAGTAGGGCACTGGGTCCAGATGATGGATGGCCCCTCCCGTGCCCTCTCCGCGCGAGGGGAAGGAGGGGGGGTCGCCGCGAACTGCTCCTGCTCCGCTACCCGGACGGATGGGCGAGAGGGCAACTTACAACTTCCGGGTCGGATGACTCTGGCGACCAACGGGAGAGAGACGTAGAGTTACTCTGAATCATCGTCAAGTTGGGGGGGGGCGGGGGGCGGATCCTCCTTTTCCTAAGAAGAATTTAATGATTTTGCGGATTACGTAATGAAAGTATGCGCGATACGTGACATACACGTGTATGCTAGAACACGTCATGAAAGTAATGAACTTAGACGTTTACTGAGATAAGATCAAAAGAAATTAAACAATTTATAGAGCCAACGTTTCGAAAAATTTATTTTTCTGCATCAGGACTGTAAATCCTAAATTAATCATTCATCGGACTGCCAAAATTGCACCACACATACTATTGTATACATACCACCATCGTCACAACTTTCCACTCTCGCTTACAACGATCTTCTAACCTAGCCAATTATCAACATTTTCGAAGGAAGCAATGAATGTGGTATATTACGTTTAGTGTCTGAGTGCCGTTACTGTTTCAATCCGGCCTTGTAGACTGTTGGAGATAGAGGAATAGAAAACAAAAAATATGTGTCAAACCCCTACTTTGAAAATGTTGGGTACAGGGGACGAAGCGTAAAAACAAATAAATACGTCGGGATTTTTATGGCTTCTGATATTGCAAACTTCCGTGTAATAGCTATTTCATTCAATGAGAATCAAAATAATCATTATCACTGTCGTGAGATTGGCGACAGCAGAGTCATGCGACCGTAAAAACAAGGAAAACTCATATCAGCGTGAGTTCCCCCTGACACGTAGAAAATGAAGCTATATAAAAACAAAAGGTGATAGTTTAATAATTGTTAACGGGAACATGTGCATTAAATTTTGAAACTTACCTACTCAAATAGTTTTATATGNATGTGCATTAAATTTTGAAACTTACCTACTCAAATAGTTTTATATGGTTAACATAGATATTACTCATAATGCCATTGCATGGTGCGATAGTTTTTGTTTACAGCGTATTAGATCTTTCATAGATTGTTATATCGTCTCGAATGTTCTGTACACAATGAATCCCTAAAACAATGTTAGCAGAAGTAAACAAAGGTGTTACCATGTCATACACTGAACTTACCACAACACATCGTGTATCATACACAACTTCATTTTGACTTAGAATCTTTCTTAATATTAATACTTGTGTACACCGTGAAATTTCTGTTCTTCGTAATACATTTTCATCTCCTTGCATGACATTTCAATATTTTATTTCATGGAGCAGTTCCTGTAGGTCAGCCAGACGCGACGAGGTCTTGCTAACCCGCCTGCGCATAGGACGTTGTCCTCTCACTAATCGGTATCTCTTGCTACTTGATGATGAACCCTTTTGTGAGGAGTGTAGCTCTTCTCTGACAGTGCGTCACCTACTAATTGATTGCAGAAAGATCATCTTACAATCAGCTCCCATTCCGGAGACGTCCTAATATAACTAGGTGACTTATGCAGCGTTTACACCGCTGAGTGCTACGCCATATTGCGAGCATTGCGATCAACAAAGTGCTCCCGCGGATTCTTGATTTGTTCCTGATTTGTTCTGATTCGCTGAGTGCCCTTCAAGCAATCCAGAATATGTATCCGGTTGATCAGTTTGTTGCGATGGTAAAGGTTTTGTTGTATTAGCAACAAAATCTTCTTCTTCACAAAATAAATAATTTCCAAGTCGGTTCTTCAAAGAATAAGGTTTTATTGCGGAAATGAAAGAACCTGTCTTGGGATAAAACAAAAGCGTGACACCAAACGACAGACGGTAGATTGGGAGTTCTGTGCGAACTGGCTCCTCACGTATAGGACAGGCGTCGTTGTTGAGGAACGTTTTCTGCGGCAGCAGAGGGCGGCGCTGATTGCAGCGTCTCTTGTGTCGAAGCCGCCGGGTTCGGAGAGTGCTACCGTCAGTGGAAAGCTGCGTCGTGGTGCCTCTCGTATCGGGTTTCGGAGTCGTAGCCGCCAAGTTTGGAGGACGGAATTTCCTCAGCGTCAGGGCGTAGTGTTGAACTTCGAAGATCCCTTTGAATGTAGGTCTTCAGGATGTGATTTCTCTTGGGTTCAGTGTCGGTGAAGTTAAGATGTATATCGTTAGGATATAGACTTCGGCGTGGTTGAAGTTCAGCGTTGAATGCTTCTAGACTCGTTGAAATATATATCCAGGATTGTGTAGAAGTACATATTGTCAGAATTGTAGAAATGTATCGACAGGATATGATTAGAATTCAGCGTATGGACGAAATTCAACTTAGAACGTTTCGTAGCTTATATGCAGCGATGTACTCTGGTCGAGAGTAGGCAGGATTATGAATGTAGGATAATGAATGTTTCGTTGCTATCAGACTGACCTTCAACAGAAACATATGACTGCTAGGGGGCTTAACACTGTCCCGTAATTCATTTCTTAAAGATAATAATCATAATAGGTCGTGCGGGGGGCAGTTTAGTGCGTGCCGTTATGGGGTCGCAGTCGAGACGACTTGTTTCATGGAGTCTTCTATTTGTTTACTGTTTCGAAGGTTCCGTGATTTGAGGTTCTGTTGTATAGAGGGCCTTGGAGATCAGTAAACAATTATGGTGAACGCATAGCATGCGTGTGAAGGTACGTTGATATGTAGGAATAACGTTCCTACATCAACGTTGTTGGTAGGCGTCGGCGTTACGGGGGAGATTCGTTGATGCGTGCGTATGGCACGTATTTGATGTGTAATATGTAGGGATGTGTCGCTACAAGTTGATCCAGAACATCCAGGAAGTGCTTCTCTCACTGCAAGGTGATGGAAAGAACATAAAGTTTTGCTGGATTCCCGGGCACGTGGATATCAGAGGAAATGAGGAAGCAGACGTTTCCGCAAAGTCGGCATGCCTTAAGACTCGCGTGGATTTCTCCACGATTCCAAAACGAGATCTCATAAATTCCATCAAGATGAGGATTCTGAGTGAATGGAACAATGAGTGGTTAACTGTTGATCTAGAAATCAGTGTTGCCCTGAAGATTCATTGCTTTACCTTCAGTGTGTAAGTTCACTGAGCGTGATCAAGGTCGGAGCTTAATTTTGTTTTTCGTCTCTTTTGTTCCCGTGTCCGCCGTTCGGGAGCCTGTGTGTTTTTGTATTGGTGCTTTACCCGATTTGTGAGAAATTAATCAATTTTACTGTGTTGACAATAGTTTTTGCGTTTCTTGTGAGTCATAAACTCTTAGATGTGACAAGTGGATAGAACTTTATGAAAAAAATATTTAAAATTTAAAAATTAATGTAATAATTAAAATATCTTAAGTGATATCCAACGATTGTGGACCTGCTAAGCCATAGTCTGATAATGCGTCAAGCGCTGGTCAAACGTTGCAGCTTGCAGTTTAAGGTAAGACGAGATGTGAAAGAAAAACTGTTGTTTCTCGAATTGTTCGTTGGTATTGGCTTCTTTAAAATAAATTTTGTTCGCGAATATTTTCTGTCACGCACACCTATACTCGTATCAAATTATGTAACATTTTTCTTGTGTATTTTCATGGCCTACGTTCCTTAAAATCGAGTGAGTAATCTGCTAATTGCCTCATCCTCTTGCTTTATAAATTGTACAAGTGAAATAGCAGACATGTATCTAAGGTGCTTATCCAGTAAATAAATCCTATGAAACGTATGAAACCTCGAAAACTTAGTTTAGCGCATATGAATCTGAATATATGCAAATGGTTCATTGAAAATTTAAAAATTCAAACTCTATTCTTGTATTCCCTAATTTTCAGTTGCTGAAAAAAAAAAAAAAAAAAAAAAAAAAAAAAAACTTATGTATATTAATCTCATTTAAATTCATCCTTAATCATTAAATTGACATAGGTCATGAACATTCTTTTTACTTTCTCTTATACGTAACCAAGTGGTACAGTATTGTAACCAAGAAAAATATCGGGAGATTTTGACAAAAATATTTGTTTTTATTGTCACTGATACTGAAAGCTTTTTAATACGACGTGCTTAATACTGTATAGTCTGTAAAATATCGGAAGGCGACTGACTACTTCCCTCACTGACACTCCTTCCTTCCCAAACAATCACTTTCTGTTTATTTTATACGCAGAAGATTAAATTGATGTTGTCAACATCCTTAATACGATGCATGAAAATGGTTGCTTTTTGCTTTGTGATGTTAGTTTGCGTACTTTATAGATATGAGTCTTAAAAGTGCATGAGAAAGCGTGAGCATTGGTCCTAAAACAGGTTTTAATATGAAGTTAGGGTAAATAAGAGGGACGAAGTTGTAAAACATTTCTAAATTTTTGGAATATGACTTGAAAGTGAGTCTATGCGAAGGGGGGTATTTTTTTCTGGGGAGGGGGAGTGTCTCACCAATTATGTTTGCGTCGTAGGGTTAAGGGAGGGGAACCTTTATTTATATCCTATCGAACCTATGTTCACATTCCTCTAGTCTCTCCCATAAATCCTGGTCCTACACAAAGGGAAGAGTCACTACGGCGAAACTGCATTTTTCCCCACCTGCAAGGGTTCTAATAACTTTGACGGTGACGAGCCCTAAAGCACCAAGAAAAAAATTTGAATAATCACATTCTATATACCAACTCCCAAAATTGAAAATAGTTCAATTAAGATTACATAAACTAACTTCATGTTTACAACTTACAACCGGGCAAGAAAAAACAACTCATTCTGTTAATTGAAATGAAATTAACTGCCTTTCATTCGTCTCAGCAAAAATTATCTGATTTCTGTACAGTTTATTTTAATTTGCTTTCAAAGACATGTGGGGCTCGTCTATAATTTTATTCGTCTAGTTTTCCTACTATATTTTTGCCTATTTTCCTTTGCCTTGAATAAAAGAAATAAATATTCAAAAGCTAGAAACTCCTTAAGTGTTTTGAACTGTTGTAGAGTTGAATTGATACTAACAACACATTTGAAAGTTGTGAATGTCTAAGTACGTATGAGATTATAGATGAAAATAAATCAGGTCCGTTCTGATATGGTACATACCGATCCAAATATAATTTATAATTCGAACTTCTTCCCTTTCGTATTTAGGAAGTAGGTACATTTACATTCAGAAAAGTATAATTACTTCAAAAGAAATACTAATAAAAAGGCGAAACATTTAGTCATTATGAATTAAGTATATAAAATTAAATACTTCTCTTTTGACTTGAAATACAAGAATTGTGACTTGACCATGTCTTATAGGAAGAAAACCAGTATATATTTTATAATGGTCTTCGTTTTTGCTTTTTTAAAGATCGTAAAACGAACGTCAATTTTATCTCAATACTACACAAAAATTCAAAGAGAATCGTATCAAACATGTCTAGGAAAATGATACATGCCTATGTATCTCTGTTTGGCAATGTAAATCTTTGCAATGTAAATAAAATACAAATACATACCTGAGCTAGTCAATTACATAGACACAGTTATTAGTAAAAACTATTTTAACGAATAAAACTTCTTTACGATTACGTTCGGCATCTTCTCATTGTTATTCTTCTGTTGTCGTATCAAATATGTTCACAAATTTTTGTAATTTTATTTGCACAAAGACACAAAACTATTAAACACATATGGTGTTTATTATAAACATTAAGAAATGTGTGCTTTGATTTTACAAACACGCCCCTAAAACTTCAAATAACAAGATGTGCTCACGATAGCCCTGATGTTCACCGCCATACTACTATATTTTTGTAATCGAGGTGGCTTTGGCTTCACTGCATGGAACATCCACAAGCAATGCTCGCTTGCTTGCCGTAATATTAATTCCCCGAAAAATGTACTTTAAAATTAAAATTTTCGAATTTTGTCATTCATTGCTATTCTATAACTATAAGAAAAACCAAATTTCGTGTTTTTACGACTACTATAATTATCATATAATTTTCAACTGTAAATGACTGTACATCACATGGGATTCTAGAGATACAGCAGTTTTCAGGGAAATTTTTTCAGTAGGCAGCATTTTACGATTGTATTTGAGTGACTATTTCTGAAGAAAAATGGTTGGATAAAAAATGTGAAGCCAAAATTCAAACCTGGAACGCGCCAATTTATTACGACGATGTAATTTCCACTCATTCGCCGCCGCCGCCGCGCCGACCCGCCGAGACCTGTGGCTTCGGTGCCTGAAGGTGTCTTGGCCGCCGGCGTCTCTGTCTCCCTCGAATTGGATTGGATCTGTGAGGCCAGCAGCCGCGATGGCTGGGGAGAGGCTCATCCGTCAACGCTGTCGAGGCGCAGGTACGGCGAGGCTAATTTGTTCGGTGATCGTCGGCACCCGGCCGCCATGCTGGGACTTCAGTGTCAGGGCCGGGCAAGGGCATTCTGAGGGGCTGGCTTTCAACCTTCCACCAGGCACGCCGCCGCTTTGGAAGGACACGGCATTCAAGGTGGTATGAGCGGTCGGGCGACTGTTTTCGAATGTCCTCATTTAAAAAATACGAAAGGATGAACTATTAATTATCAACACGTCTAAGAAAATTGGACCTTTGATTAAAACTATCTTGAGGATGTTCGGATACACTTGAACAAATATAGTTTGTATTATGGGTAACGATTTCCTTCCGTGGGACGACTTTTACGTAAATTTACACGTAATTTATTATGGTAACGATATAAATACTATTACACGTGTCATATATGTAAATGGACGAAATTTGCCTCATTTTTCCAGACAATTAACAAAGTAATTAACAGAAAACTCTCGCAAAACTAGAGACCATCTTCAAATACATTGTTTCTATTTAGGTAGTTTTATTAATGATTCGAAATCTTTTACGCCATAATTTATAAATTACAATTTTAATGACTATTTTCAGTATAGACAGAATAGGTAACATGACAAAGTTTCATAAATTATGTGCTTGACTAGCGCCTCACACGCTCATGGTGCATTAAATGATTTCTTTGATACAAGGACAGTACATGTTTTCAAACACTATAAAAATAATTATATCGTTTAAGCTTTATTTTTGAGAAAATAGCTTATTGTTCGGGAAGGTTGAAGACATAAAATATTTGTCAGATGCTAGAAATAACATTTCACTATTACATTACTCTCATTATTTTTCACCTATTTCGATATCCTGGCTGTTCAGGATAAATTTGTTTTTAACAGAAACTGTGGTGTTAAACCATATCATCTGGAATCGTTTCGTGACATGTTCTTTCGAAGTTCTTATATTTATTGTGGGAAGTTTTAGCAATAAATATTTCATATTGTTTGTTCGTTTTCATCCTCAGGAATTATTTCTTCTTTCTGCTTCATAAACGACAAAAAGATTGAATTCGTGTTGAGAAGGTGCATCGAAGAATTGATGGTGAGCTGTTTGAACGAAATAGGAATTATCAAAATGTTACGTTAATTGATTCAATGGGGTCGAAGACTAATTCATTTCTTGTTTAATTTGCAAGATAATAAATAAGGAGAACAACCAAGAAACAGTATCTTGACTAGGAATCTTGGTGGGAACTGAAAGATCTGAAAGAATTCTGATCAATGTTTGAAATGATAAATTTTTGTGTATATAATGTAAATGCTCTTTGGAAGAGAAATACTCTATGATTGCTTAATGTTCTCCGACCAGCACTGCTCTCCTCCAGTCCAAGTTCGTTCAAGGAATACGTCGAAGGTCTTATAATTACCTATGATGGACATGCTTTATATCTATAAAGCTTGATATATATAGCCGCAAAACCTGGAGAAATGTAGAAAATCGTGCTACAATGAAATGTGCCACGCCCGTGTCCCTGCCTTCTAAACGAAATGACAGGATGTAGCTTGATGCACATGGAACCTTGATATTCAAATAGTTATTTTGTTAAAACGAGGTTTGCAGAAAACGGAATTTCGAACTCAATATATTTAAAACTTACACTCACAGATTGAAATATTTTGTCTTTCACTTTTGCCCAGAAGACAGAAAAATTTATAAAAATTAATTCTTCAGTATATATAATATATATATATATATATATCTGTCTCTTATACACATCTAGATGTGTATAAGAGACAGNTATATATATATATATATACTGAAGAATTAATTTTTATAAATTTTCTACATTTCTCCAGGTTTTGCGGCTTTCGAATTTTCTACTGGTGCTCTCCAATATGATTCCATCACCAAGTCATCCCGGGTTCTATTCCCGATGGTGCTAGAAAATTTGTAGCTTTTCACATTAATGTCCTAGTTCACATGGATTTGACTACTGAAAAGCCAACCTTCCTTCCTCTATCCAGCTCCTCCTAGTATCGACCCAGCTATCCGACCCACCTACTAACGATGGCCTACCACCCAACTTCTAACTCCTATCGCTCCATGTAGATAAGCTTCAATAGCACGCTACATTTCTCATTTACAAATACAAAAAAAAAAAAAAAAATCCATCCCTTACACCTCAACGTCCATCTGGACCTACCTCTGCTTCAAGCTCTCTCTATTCCTTTTAAACATTAATATTGTTTACTTAGCGTGTGCCCAATCTTTAGTCTTTTGCTTATATTAGTATGGATTGAAACGCATCCTGCTTACAGATCAGTACATTATATGATCTCATGATTTTTCTAATTAACGAAGACTTAAATCCATGTACGGCACGGCTCGCTGACCGATTTTAGGATCCGCACAGGACAGCTTTACGTATTATTTTTTATTTTCTGGTTCTTTAAAAATTCAGTATTTTTTAATATTGCTCATGACGTATTGCGGTATTGATACTTTTTGTATTGATACTTTCTGAACGAAAAAGAAAACCCCCAACCCTTTTTCCGTTTTTTACATTGTGTATGAGATATACCTACATATTGTATTGAATTATTGCACTTTATTTTAAATTTGTCCGCATATACCAGATTTGTAAATGTGTTTACTTTTCTGTAAATATAACTGGAAGCGGTGTAGATATTCTGGAAAATTCCAAGGAATTTAAATAACATTTTACGTTGCAAAAAAAAAAAAAAAAAAAAAAAAAAAAAAANACTAGGGGGAAGTGAACAAGTCTCGTTATGAAATACGCGCTTTCGAAATTACATCTCTCTGGATAAACTCTTGGAGCGTACGATATTAACTTTGCATTGCCGACATGTTTATAGTATACGCTCATCTAATCAAAAAAATTTGTTCATGTGCGGATATGCGATATCGTTCTAGAGAAAAAAATAACACTTTTTGAGTACTTGTATTTTGGATTATAATTGCTGGGATCCCATTAGCATTGTTCGTATTTTCGATGATATAGTTTTCCTCTAAGTCTACCAGGCTGATACGATGACGTTAATAGGAGAGTGTTCCATATTTTGTATTTTCCACATCCCAGTTATTCGAATTCATGCCTTCGGTTCTTAATTATATTTCTTTCATCGCGATATCGACTAATGACGTAACTTGGAGATCAGAGACGTTTTCTAGCATGTGTAATGTTATAAAAAAATTATTAGTACAGATACGTGAATTATCCTATGTGTACGCGTTGAGTCGAATTGTCTATCTAATGTCTTATGATGGTAATCAAACCAGTTGTCGATGGAACAATATTGAATACTTCTAAAACGGTCGACTAAGGCGTTAAAGTGCTTGCAGCGAATGAAGAGTAATGAGGGAGGAGAATAAAGAGTACGTAGAAGTTGTTGAGAAACCAATGCCGGCATTGCGAGATTCCCGACTCATCCATTCGCCGTAGACTCGTAGGCGTTTTACTCGTGTCAGCAGAATCTTAGCGAATTTCCGTCTGGATACTAACACCGACATCAGCCGATTCGTAGAGCAATTGATATACGGACAGAGGGCTTGATATCCGACTTTTGGCTGAAAGAACAGTGAGTGCCTCAAGTTAGCTCTTTAACAGTTTAGGGTTGTGTTTGCGTGGGTGCCGCGACATTCCTTCTGGAGTGGCTGGAGTTACACTAGGCCACCCTTCGTAGCAGACATGTGGCAACACCGCGCATTATCTCCATCGGTCGCATCTTGTTACTTGTCCTTAGCTGCGATGACTGTAGTATATTATTCGCGTTGCGGTTATCACTGAGAATCTCCTTGCTCTTCCCCAGCATCGTGCTTCCGCCCACGTGACCGGTTCTTCTCTCAGCTGAACCTCTCCCTCTTTAAACTCCACCTTCACGGGAGCGCGCCGCACTTGCTTCATTAAGCGGCCACAGCCCCGTCCTCCGCCACCCGCTGAGACGCGCTCTCTCCGCGCAAGTAGCAGCCGGAGCCGCAGCAGCTGCAGTCGCTGTCTGCGATGTTGGAGGGTGTCGAAAGCGCTGTGGGGTTGGGACCCGCCAAGTAGGAGGAAGTATCCCCGCAAAAGACAATGTTCATAGCGGTGGAGACAATGGCTTTACTGTACTACTTCGGTTTTCGTCGATTATATATATCGCCGAAAAAGTTTCTCTGGTTTCGACTAAAAACAGTCTTGGTTTTCACTCAAAACTTAGTGAAACACTTTCTTTCGGAGTGTTCCAAATATAGTACCAACTGACAGAAGATACCCAATAGATTGGACGATATGCTTCGGATAAACGAATCGACTCTATTATGCCTTTTTAGTTTCAGTGGTCTTAGGCACACTATCTGAACTTCATTTATATCTGATGTCTGCTTCCTATGACGTATTGGATTTATTCCTCAATTAATTTTCTGTGGGTACAATAAATCTGTAGGAAACTAGTTATAAATATATGTGTAGTTATCTTATTTATGAATACGACTAACGTTTATATGAATGAATATGATTGCGGAACATTTTTATACATATTTTACCTTCATAACGATGACGAGTGTTAGTAAGACTCATTTCTGTACGAGTTTACTTACTAGACACATCGTAACTCTTTGGGGTCTAGACAGAGTCTAGATTGCTGTATCCGGGTATGACAACTACGGTTGTTAGCCGTAGAGGATGGACTTTTCATAAGTCACAGCCATTTGAACTGAGACATGGATATGAAAAGCTACAAATTTTATCTTTTCCCTCCCGGGTATAGGACCCGGGATGACTTGGTGACGAGCAATCACGCTGACACCGTGGACACGACGGGGACTATTACTTGACATTTATATTAGTCTTCTTGATTCATTTTAAGTTATGTCGATTCCACAAAAATTGTGTTTTGGTTTGCATTTCGGAACCAATAAATTGAATTTACATTCATTCATAGGGAAATAATTACCTTGGTTTTACTTCATTTAGATTTTCTTTGTCGATTGTTTTAGGACAAATTATTGAGTTATCACTGTTTATGCATCCAGATCGGAGACGTCGCAAAACGCATTGATTGCATGAGGAGGTTGATATCGAACCTTGTTTTTAAACGGTCCTTTGTAATAAATTCTCGTCATCGATATTCTTTGTATATCCCACATGATCTTCCGGTTCTTTCAAAAACGAGGCAAATATTTGAGATATAATTCGGCAACGTAATATTTCGACAATGTTAAGATTACGCGTATCTTTTATTTATTACATGACTCAATTGAATTTTGAGATCTTCGCCCTAAACATTTTTTAAAGAAAAAGATTTTTGTCAATGATGAGGTTAGAGATAGCGGATTGGGTTTCGTTCATTCAATTTCATATAGCTCCATGCTTCTGTTCTGTGGGAGACATCAAGTACCAACGCGCATCTCAAAACGAAATTATAATAGTAATGGAATAATATATTGTATGTATTATACCCAATTTTGCGTTGTGTGTGGAGTAGAAGGTTTTATGAACATGTATCGTGTGATTCATCATCATCCCCTCCAGTCCACCGACAAAAACTCTCGTACTCATTGAAATGTTAATTTTGGTCCGTAGCTCTTCCTCGTGGGAGCGTATGCGAACGTTCACCGACGCACACAATGGGGGACATTCCGAGTCAAGGGCACGGGAGCCAGCGTGGCGCCGACGCTGTGTGGAAATCCCCGCGCTACCAACGTGGTGCATTCATATGAGTGATGCATCGACTGAAAAATTAATAAAAATAAATAAGTACATTTTATTGTTGAAAAGTAGTGGATGTAATATTTATAAACAAGTTGTTTAACACCTAGGTGATGTTTTTCATTTACTACTTCAAAAATTATACGTTGATATTTAAGGTATTATGTGCGCGTTGACTGAAATCAAGTTACCATCTATTCACGAAACTTGGAAAATTTCACGACAGTAGTTTTTGATATTTTCATACCCGTAAGGTATGAAAATCTTAACGTCATTGCGTTCCTATTTCCATTTGCTGTTTTAGTAAGTTTTTTCGCTATGTTAAGCGAAACTTTTGCCAGAAGATAAAAAAAAACATGGACCCGCGAAAGTTTCTCTATATAAGTCCATAGTGATTTAAAGTCAAAATATTCAAAAACATTTTCACCGTAAGGGTATGAAAATTCATCAAACTATCAAAATTTAAAACATTACTTGGGGGTGTACTTAAGCCTAGTCGCTCTGACGAACATAGT
Organism: Laupala kohalensis; assembly: GCA_002313205.1. Taxonomy (NCBI): domain Eukaryota; kingdom Metazoa; phylum Arthropoda; class Insecta; order Orthoptera; family Trigonidiidae; genus Laupala; species Laupala kohalensis. The sequence continues at coordinate 576,701 of NNCF01128725.1, forward strand.
ATCATAATATAGTACAAATTCGAGACTAAAGGTAACAGGATTAATGACATTTCGAAATAGTTATTCAAGTGAATCGGAAGAAAACCGGAGAAAAATACGTATCACTGTTTCTAATATTTCCAGATGTTCATTATTTCGTTTTCAATATGTTACTCATATTCGTTCTTTGCAAGCCTCGATTTTGGAGAAGAATACATACTGAATAGGCAGACATTTTTTAATTACGTGTATTAATTTTTGGACAGTGTATCAACGGTTTTTGAAGCGCCGTAAATGAATATTCTGTTTACTACCCTATTTTAAGGACTTATCGATTTAATTTCGTTTCTCGATCGGTACCTTAAGAGGTTACCGTCCTCGTTTGTGGCGATGTGCGTACTACTCTTCTGGACGTTCACTGAGTTTTATTAAGAAGCTTTTAAATTGCTTTTAAAACTTGATTCAAGTCGAAGAATTAATTGAAAAAATATTTTAAAATATTTATGAAAGAATTTTATGTGAATCGTCTTTAAAACGTTGATCTTTTCAACATGCAGAAACTTGGGAATTACAGCTTATTTGTTTTTACAAACATCATTTATCATTTAAACTCATTCATATATTTCTATCCTCATTTCAGATTGTTGTCTGCAAAATTATTTTGAATTTTACGAATCATTTTGAGAATAATAAGGTTTGGCAACATTTGAAACTGGTTTATTGGTTTATACTCACACCATCGTTGTATTATCAAACTTGCCTGGGTTGCACATTAATATAATATGAGTTAGGATCGCAAATCTTGCGTGTAACGGTTAGCAATCATGTTCAAATTCGTGTGATTGCTTAGGTATATTGTTACTCTGTTCGTGGAAAACATATTCTGATTCCCCAATTGCTCATAGGATGGTTTTGCCCATTTCTTCTTCATCCCGAGGTAGTCAAATATAATTCTGAATGTACATACTTTTAATATTTCGTAACTGCAACGTAATTTGTTTGAATGCATATTTGTTTAAACAATAACTCTCGAGCAAATTTTTTTAAGAATCATATCTACCTTATTCTAGAATAGATCCATTTTTCTTGATTAAGAAGTAAGTTTTCTCCACTGCACCACAAATTTGCTACCATTTTGTGAAGTATCTCACCAATTTCTCAGTATATCGGTAAATTGGAAAATCTACTGCATCAATCTCAAGTGAATGAGCGTATTTGGATCAATGCATGTACTCTAAAGACATGATCTCGAAACATGTCTAGGTGGTTCTAATTCATCACATAATTTCTATCACATAAAAAATTGGAAATTTAAGGTATTCGGATTGGGAAATTATGTGTAAAATTAAACATCTGTGCTAATTTTTAAATTTCCACCAAATTGGTGTTACACCTAATACATTTGAAATACGTGGGGAATTTGAAGTTTATCTTTAAGGATCTACGCATATAATGTCACTATCTTGTGGCTGAAGAACACATGCATGTTACTACATCTTGTTTTTAACATGTTCATCAGATTTGGATCTTCGTTTGAAATATGTCTCTCGAAGGACTGTTGCCAACAAACATTTCTCACAATGGTATTTTTATAATAGTTTTGCCTTGGATTTCGATGTTCAATAATCTCTTCAAACAACGAAATATTTCTGACTTTGCACTTAATCATCCGATTCATGGTTTTGTGAATATGACTTTTTAAATCGTGTACATCGCTAATATACTATTTCTGGCAATAGAATTGTTGTACTTATCACATTAATTACCGTGCTGCGCTATGTGCACTCAGATGAATAACTGCCCATGTATACCTATGAAACCACGTCCTTTTCCGTATCCTCACGGGAAAGAGAACGACCTCGGCATTTAAATTGCTTAATAAAACCAATAATAAACCTCGGATGTCTGATAGTAATTCTGACAGAATCGACATAAAACATTTCCTGGCTTGAAATCTGTTGTGTATTGCTCATCAGTCCGTCCATTTCCATGGCTTCATTTTTAGAAACGACCAGGCAATCGATCACACACTAACAGACTCCACTAAAGCAATTCTCTACAACATGATTATGAATTGCTGGATCATCGATGTTATGAACCGACTCTTGAGGTTTCATGTTTACCCACAAGCACGTTTTGGAGGATAAACAGTACATCTTTTTATCCCACGTTTATTTCAGCACATTATTATTTTAAGTAAATCACTGAAGCTACGTGCGTCAGTTATACAGGAAATACTGTTCGAGAAATAAGTACCACTAAAAGTCGAGTGAAAATTGTCTGTTTTTGGTGGAGAATGTTTCGTGTATTGTGTCATTGATTAACGCACTGCATTTGTTTCTCTATTGAATGAAAGCAGACTTGGAGTAGCAGCTTATGAACATACTCGTAATACACCTATGATATTCCAAAGCATCATTCCCTCATCCGTGCAGGAGCGAAAGCAATAACGTTGGAAACGCGTCGCCGCCGATCGCACAAGTCCACCTCGCGAGGATTCCAAATATGTGCACAAGTGTGCATCATTTGTCAATACTGGTAATACCTACGTCGTTCGACATGCGCGAGCACATTCCACCCGAGAGATGCACCCACCCGACCCCCAATGGAGCGCCGCGCCGGCGTGCGTTTTTCGCTCGTGTGTGTGCGTGAGGGGTTGGGGGGAGGCGGAGTAGTCACGGGTGGAGGCGATCAGTGCGTGGCAAACGCGGGCGAAGCGCCGCCGCCGCCGGGAACTCGCATCACGTTAATGGTAGTGGGAGCCGCGTGCCAATGCGCGCCCGCCCAGCTGTCGCGTCGATCCGTCACTAGGGTCGATACTGACGAACCTCCATCTCCCTCCCATCACTACCAACCCCACCCTCTTCCTTCGCCTTCTAACCCGAACCTCACCCCTACCATCACCCCGCAATCTGTCTTGCGAACCGGATGCGTGCCGCTGCTGCTTTATATGGATTCCGCTCTTCCTCGTTTTGCGTTCTCGCAACCTGCCGCTGCCACCACAGAAATCGCGATTTTTACGTAACTCAAAAACTATTCTAAAATTCATTCACTCTGATGGATTTTTTTTTGTATATTGCCAAGATAAATTTGGGCTTAGTTTCCGCTCTCTGCAATATGCATGCTTATCGAATAAGTTGTGTGAACTACAGTTAACCAGAAAATTACAAAAATTATCCCATCATTGGACATGAATATTTTTCGCACATCCATTAAAAGTAACATGATGCGGAAACTAAATAGAAACGTTGAGATAATTGGAGTAGGGTTTTTTTTATTACCTTCTATTCAGAATAAACAATATTTTTTTAATGACTGCATTGTGCATTTCGTAATTCTGATCCAATATAGAATTTTTTTAGTTATCATTGCTTTTATTTCTATCTTCAATATTGAATGGGGTGGCCGTGGGCATGATCCCATGATGCATTTATAAATGTCCGAAGACTTCTCTAACAAGTTCTTGGGAGGATTTGAATTTACTCATCCCCTCCCCCTCTTTCCTATTATATCTCCTTTCCTCTTTTCTTATGATTATGCTCGAGATTAATTATATATAAGTCACATTAGTATGCATTGTAATGACCCTTTTCCCGTTCATCTTTATGTTTAAATATATGAGGGCTCTACTGATGTAGCCTTGGCAAACCCTAAATCTCAAATAATAATAATAATAATCATTATCATTATCTTCGGTCATCGCATTGTTTTGTAAACACAATACTATTATTAGAGATTGGACGCATATTACTCTTCCAAATAATTTACTCCAAGGCCATGGCATATGTCATAGTTCTCTACATTGGAAGAAGTGGTATATGTACATGCCAATATGGGGAATTACTGTTGTAAACACTCAATTGTTTCCCAACGAATAAAACAATTTTTATTTAAATATTTAAATAAAATTAAATTTTTTCACTTAGTAGATCACTAAATGTTTTCCAATAGTTGCATATCCAAAGAACGATGTTCAAGTTACTTCACAGTGTGTCACCTTTGTGAAGGTACTATTTCGCACTGCCGACTGTCGTGGCGCTCGGGAGCTTCTTCGAGTTCGCTACTGTTTGAAAGTAAATCAAAGGTCCCTATCTTGCAGCAACTGCACGGCTGCCGACAATCATGACATAAAATACTACTTATAAGAGAAACCTAACAGATAGTACAGTAAGTATTTGTAGAGAAGAGGAAGAGACTAGATCATATTCTACATAACTGTAAGATTGTGGAAGAAGGAAGGGGGATTTGGATGATGGAATTAAAGAGGAAAACAATATATAGTGAGAAGAATTGGATGGATTATATTGCAGATAAGCATATATACAAGAAGTTTGAAGATGTTTTGGAAATTAGGAAATTATTCAGCTAGGCAGAAGTAAGTTCCTGACCTCCGGGTTGGGGGATTTAGTGTATATGACTAAGATAGAGCAGCTCCAAAGAAAAATGACAAAAAAACAGAACAGATCAGACAATCGTGAATTAAAGGAAGGAAGATAAGGTACAGAGAAATAAGGAGTGAAACAAAGAAACTCAGAAAAAGACACAGAAGGAAAACATGGAGATATAACCATGATGTTGCATTGAAGAATTGAGAAATATAAGAGAAAATGGGGTTGAGAAATAAGTACACAGAAGAAATAAGGAGAGAGATAAAGCCCTGACATAATCGAAACTGTGTCTTTGCTGCCCCGTCTCAACGCTCCTGAAAAAGTCATGACAGTCTACCGTCCCAAGGTAGACGAATTTTGGTTCAAGACGAAATAGTAGAATACATGAGTTTTATGCGGAGCGTGTGGCTAATAATATTAATGATGTATTTGTTCAGTATGATTAAAACAAATAAGTACAATAATTTAAATCCGTAATTTAATGTCCTGTTTTTGTAAATCGCTGATATACAGTAAAAATATTATTTAAAATCTTCCTTCTGTAAATCAATAGAATGACCATTTCGTTACTTGTCTCAGTATACGTAGAAAAAGTTGTAATAATCTTTTAAAATTAAGTAATAAAAAATTCACTGGCCAGAATTGATACAAATGTAACCTAGTTCTTGCTTACTTACTCCGACATGCTGTATGTAGTTGAGTGGTAAGGATTTATTTTACTACGCTTTAATGCGCGATATTGAATACAATTTCCTTTCACGAAGGTCTACAACAAAATGAGTGATGCACCGGGGAGAGTTGGCCTCTGCGATGGGCAGCAGTGGCGGAGCTAAGGGAGGATTGCACCTCATCTCTTAACAAATAGAATTTTAGTTGATAAATGGCATACTTTGTAAAAAAGTGTTATCACATCATTAGTTGTTATTAATAATATAATTGTTACTGTTATTAATAATACAG
>NNCF01128725.1:582117-606431 GCA_002313205.1 Laupala kohalensis
CTAGAAAACTAGAGACTAACAATTTAGACAAAAAGACTTTTTATTTGGATGAAACGTAATATTTATTACTTAAACAAAAAATTAAGTAATAAAAAAACTTAATTTTTTTATTACTTAATTATTTATTATCCTTGTGTTATTTTGGATTTAATTTGGCACGCACACAAATAGTAAAATGGGAGTGCCAATAAACGTCTCTTGTTAATTTAAACGTTGACGTTTTGCATAACATACGAATATGTAGCTCTATCACACTTTTTTAAATTAACAATTTTACGAACAGTAATGAATGTCATCATTTATATTGATGGAACTTGCTACTTCCTTTGCTCTTTCAAAGGCATCGGAAGAGAAAATGATAAGGACTAGGTTCTCTTTCGATTACGTCTGTTACCTAATTAACAACGATTCGACAAGTTAAAATAATTGTGATCGTATCATCAATTTTTAAACTTTCAAAATTACGAGCTAGCGAATGACGAATTTCGAGTGCATGCCTCGTTCCTTTAGTCACAATCGCGCGCGCTCTATCTTTGCTCGTCGTTCACGTCTATCGTAGTCTCCGTTTGTTATATTGAATGCGTTTCGTTTGAGCTGAGTATCCGGTGTTGCCCGGTCATTTTCTTTTAAAATGAAAGCAGTACTTAAGTATACCACCCGCTTAAATCACTTATTTTAATTGAGGAATCACTTATTCTGTTTTCGTCCGTGAATCGATACACGGAAGCTTTCAAAGGTTGAAACTGCAACCGGACTGTTTCGTTTATTTCGCCTCCAAAATCTTAGTTGGTTTCTTGTCATCATACGCCGACACCTCACTTGTCAATTCTAACAAAGTGTATACTTCAATAAGTTCCTTGTGAACTTTTCTTCATATCTATAATGAAGCAAGCACGTGTTTCGTTTTTAGAGCTTTCGTTTTATATTAATACTGAGCGCTCTACTCTCCAGAATTATTAATACGATTTATTTAACATTTTATATCAACTCATTAGTGCGAATTATTTATTTTGATGTTTCAAACAGCGCGTTGAGTTCATTTTTGTTGGTTTAGATGCTCAGGCTTAGAGGCCAACTCGCGAAGGAATTGAGAGAAATTTTGATGAAATAGATGTTCCGTAATGTACTCATTATCGTTTAGTAATAAATTTTTCCATCAAGTTAATTAATAAATGAATGTATCGTGAAGCACATAATTTTTGCATTTTAATAATTTCTTCTTCTCCGTGATTCTGTCATACTGCCTTTGAAAATCTTTTGAACTCTTTACATATTCTATAACCATGGACGATAATCCGTTGGATTTTAAATGATACCAAGGAGTAACGTCAAATTATGAATGTATATCAAATTCTCACTTCAATTTTTGGACAGTTGACTCGGAGACGAAAGAGTTTGAAAATATCTGGTATGTATGAGAAATGTGCAATCTTAAAAAGTTCGAGTGCTCTATATGTTAAGGTGTAAGTCTCATTAATTTACATTTATTTATTACTGTTGCGAATGTTTTAATCTGAGCTGAATGTTTCGTTTCTTCTTTTGCTATCTCAAATGCAACCCCTAAAATGTATTTTTAATTTATGATATTTGTATGAAAGTCATATACCTGAAACCAACGGGGAAGTGTGCCTCGACCAAATATCAAACGATGACGTTTTGAGAACCACCCTAATGCGCGATATTGATTCGTTCCTAGTGTCTCAAGGACATGTTTCATCTTGCAATATCGTTAAACTGAGCAGCATGCGATGATGCAGTGCAGTATTTGTTTCACCATACAATGATAGTTTCTGTCAATGTATTTAAAAAATTAATTTTTGAAATAATTTATTCCACAATTATTTTACGTATAGATTCATACATCCATGATGCATCATTACTTTTGTATAAGCGCAGTCAGTACACGGAAAAGTTTTGAGATTACTTTTCTTTTTTGTCTCTCTTACATGAGCACTTTACGTGCATGACATGCGTCCGTCTGCTTTACGTGCATGACACGCGAAGTACGATTATTTCATTTGGTCGTTTTCCGGTCCTTTTTTTCAATCTCAGAATTAAGTGTCGCGATTGTAGANTATCTTTGATTTATTTCAGTTGCTTCCACGGTTTGGTCGTTTTCCGGTCCTTTTTTCAATCTCGCGATTGTAGAAGTTGTACCTCCATGTGATTTCTTTGTATTAAGGCCACGAAGGTTACTCTTCCACCGAACTGTCGGAGAAAAAAAAATGGAAGGAGAGATGTTGAGTTGCCAGGGAACTTATTCTGTTTTCGTCCGTGAATCGATAGACGGATGCTATCAAAGACTGAAACTGCTGCCGAACTGTTTTGTTTATTTCGCCTCCGAAATCTTAGTTGGTTTCTTCTCATCATACGCTGACACCTCACTTATGATACCGCACCGATATTTGTCTGGAGCAGGTGAGGGGAACTCTAGCTGAAAACCTCACGTAGTTCGGCCGAGCAGGGTTTGAACCCAAGCTCTACCGCTCAGTGAAATCGTGAAAGCGACGACGCTACCACTAGTGTCGGTGTACCATTTCCAATAGTAGGCACTAGGTTTAGGTCCGTTTCCTAATTTCCTCTTCATATTGGGATCCGCCGAAAAGCGTCGATGCTTTTCCCCTCTCTCCACCGATGCAGTCTTCTGCCGACACAAAGGCGGCCGCCGATGCATCACGCGCCTGTCATTCGCGACGTGAGAACGCCGCTGTCGCATGCTGCCGCCACGCTGCCGCGGTTGCCCGTCCGTCCGTTGCTGACGCGTTGACACGTGTCTCGACTGGCGCAGCTGCGACGCGGTTCACCAGCAGCCGCTGCGCATCACCTGCCAACATGTCTCCACCGCTTGCTCTAGCGAAAATGTTTTTTTCTATGAAATATAAATTATTGTAAGGTCTTCTAAAAAAAAACATTTCATATCGTGTATATTTAAGGTATTATGTGCGTGGTGTCTGAAGTCAAGTTGCCAACTATTCACGAAACTTGGAAATATTCACCAAAGTAGTTCTTGTTATTTCATAATTCATTTTACTGATTTTTATATGGGATGAGAACAATTATTTCGTGATTTTAAAACTTGATAATTAATTTAGACTGTCGGTTGTCTCCTCCTTTCACAAGGGTCACATTGTCTTTAGTCACGTGATGCGACTGCCATTTCCGTTAGAACAGTATTTTCCACAGTTTTTCGTGCATTATTCTTGAAAACTCCCTGTAAAGTATAAAAATCTTAACGTCATTGCGTTCCTATTTCCATTTGCTATGTTTTAGTAAGTTTTTTTCTCTCAATGATAAGTTGGCTCTTTTGCCAGAATATCGAGAAAGCATGAGCCCGGGAAAGTTTCGCCATATAAGTCCATGGTAATTTAAAGTCAAATAATTCAAAATTTTGCGCCGTAAGGGTACAAAAATCCATCTCCATTGGATTATTTTTTGATACATTGTATTGGGAACTGTTGTCTGTTCTTTCCTGTCACCTTTGTGTTTAGATGTTTGGTGGATTGAGGAGAGTTTTTTTTAATGGATATAGTCGAGGTATTCGGCGAGTCCCGCACACGGGGAACACTCACGTCGGTTCTTTCTTAAGATGGGAAACTGCATTCTTCCGCCATCTGCAAGGACTCTAACGACCTAAACGTTGGCGAGCCCTAAAGTCCCCTCTTATAAAAAGGAATATTGTGTACAGTTCTATCCTGAGTTGATCAGGTCATTAACTTGATGCTGCCCTGAATATTATCGAGTCATAAATTTGATTATCTAACTTCGCGACCGTCCGATACACACACCAACACCATTCCTCCGAATCAACAACCTATCTCGTTAGCTACCTACTGCATAGCAACCGTGTATTTCTTTCTTAATCCACGCGTATCGCTACTTGCTCGTAAGAATGGTCTAGACCCTCCTAATACGAATGACTACGTGACAGGTTTTCCTGGTTCTGTCATATGACTGTACATGAAACGATAACTTAGTAATAAATTCATAAACGAACATCTATATTAATAAATAATTTATTCGTATATCAATTCAGTGGAGTTATTTTTGTATTGCAAAAGTTATTTTGCGACACCTATACGATTTGAATTGAACAATCTTGAGTTACTCCTTTTATTGCGTTGTAGTGACACAATGAAAAATATTTATATCTGTTTTTATTACATCTTATGATAATATTAGAAAGTCAAATATATATTTATATCTGGTAGGTCATCTTACATCAATTCTCAATATCCGTTTTAGTTGTCTAGATTTTAGTTTCATATTTACAACAAAAAAATTTTTTTTGTATGTTGGTAAAAAATTTATTGATATAGTTTTGTTTTCTTTTTTTTTTGGGGGGGGGGCTTTAAGGGCTCGTCAACAGCAAGGTCGTTAGAGTCCATATTAATATAGGAACATTAAAAAAAATCGCATTCTAGCTTGTGATATTCTCTATGGTTTCTCAACTCATTTCTTATTGATAAATTAGTACACTATTACCTTGACTACTAAATATTTCGGAACTTTTTTTTTATTTGGGCATTTCGGTTTTGGTAGAGAAATGCAAAGCAATAAATATACTTATTTACGTATAATGGTCAAACGTAAGTATTTACTCTTTCGCTGTTAATCTTGTCTCCCTAAGGGATGAATAGAAGAATTTACTCAAATGTGGTAGTACTACGTTACTCTTAAATGATATGTTAAATGTTTATAAGGAATTTTATTGTGACATTTTACATGAACCAAAGTTTCATAACAAACTTGCTACTATGTATTTTAATGGTTATTCCTAATATTTTGCTTTCTACGACGGTTCTGAGACTTCATTTGAAATTTTCCATGAATTGCTTTTCTTTCCTGTCACTCTTCTGTTACTTTTGTCAGCGAGTTTTACTATTGTCACACTTATGGGTTTTTTTTAAGAAAAGCTCGTGCTTTATGCCATCAGCATTGGTTTTTTCACTCAGATCGGGATCGGAAAATCGTAAATGTATTGTACTCGTATGCGAAATGTCAATTCCATATCGTTGGCAGGTTCTGAAGTCAGTTTTTCAGTTCTCACTGCACGGAACTCAGTTGTTCACACGAAGGTCCGAACTGTGTGGTGTGTCCTTTACGCCCTCTTCTACGAAGTCCAGTGCAATTTACAAGTGATGAGATGACGTAGGTGGTTTTAGATTTGGAAAATTTCCAATCTGACCTTTTTTTATATTCAACGTACCCTTCTTTCACGTATTTTGGGAGACGTGAAATAATCTCAAGAATTTATTGAAACTTTTAACAAAAGTTGCAAGAAAATTTCTCCATTTTATGAAGTATATTGTCGATATTCATACCACGCACATGTGTAATTGAGTCTCTTAAGAGCGAGATAATTGGGAGCAAAAGTGTTAATGTATCTCGTACTACGTACGCTAAGATGATAACAATTTTTCAATTTTCATGCAATGAAATAGTCACTTCATGTTTCTATAAAGTAATTTTAAATACTATTTTTTGGAATGTTGTTCTTAACATAATTTTTGAATTATCTGAGAACATGGTTGTTAGTTGTATGCAATACGAAAGGCAACCCTGCATGTGAACACAGAAGCTTATTTGTGAAGGTAAATAGTTACTAAAGAAAGCACACAAAGTTTGTAAATTACATACTGCGTGAAATATTTATTATATTTTTCAAAAATACTCTTTATGTAATAATCACATATTTGTGGATCCCTCACACTCGCTGTAAGATCTTTTGAATGTGAAATACAAATATCCATATCTGCTATTTGCGTTGATTTGCGCTCGAAACGCCGCTTGTATATTTCTATACGTTCTCTATGAACCAGAGACATATTTGCATTGTACAAGTTTCAGGAGAAAGAGAAAGTTAAAAAATAACGCCTGGGATTTTTTAACTTCCAATCAAATAGCGATGTATAGAGATTTACTTCGTGTCGACACTGATGATCCCATTTTAGTCTGAAACCAAAATCTTCGCAATATTATCAAGTTTGAGTTTACAGTTTATTTCTTACGGTGCCTTTTTTGCTTTTTCCACAATTTTTTTTACCATGCATACATGCTGCCCGAATGGTCAATTTTTGCCAGAAATAATTTTATTATGGGATTGTATTTCGCCGATATGCGTATGCTTATGACATGGAATCTTTCAATTCATGTATTAGCGATTTCATACGTGAAATCTAATGTTCTTTCCGTTTCATAAAAAATTATAATGAAGATAAAAATCATTTCCTGTGCAGAAATATATTTCTTAAATTTGAAAGAAGAATTCTAGCTTTTCTTCATGCACCTCTTTAACGTTTGTTGGTTGCCTTCTACGACTCAGGTGTCTTATAGAGTACCAGGAGAAGCATTAGTTCATCGATGGACTCTGTACCCGATGAATTCTTATTACTTGAAACTAGATTTTTTAATTTTTTTCCTATCAAGAAAATGTTTTGGATTATCATAACATGGTGAACAGTTGTATAAAATGTATATATTCTTCTAAAATAAATTTTGTCGGGTCCTTATGGTATATTTTTGTATTCTACCTGAAGTCTGCCTTCATATCTTACTCAAAGCCGATTATGATGATATGAATAACCACGTCGTGTGAGTCTATGATTTCTCGCCGTAAAAGAGTGCAGTAGTCTCTACTTGGAAAGATCTTTCCCTACAATATTACAATACTCTAATTTTAATAAACTTTGGATAATATAAAGTTTGTTTCATTAACTTCGATTTTTTTATTATAAGTTTTAGTTAGCTCGAAATATTTTTTAAAACATTTTTATTGGGACTGTTAACTTCAACTATACTTTACAACATTACGGAGTCAACCTCGAAATTTGTCACTACTGAAGAACGCTGCAGTTTAGCAGCCGAAACATCAAGTTTCCAATCATCGACGCGGCTTGAACAGGAGAATAATTCGAAACACTTAATTCTCCTCGCCAATATTCGAGATCTTCTGTAGAATAACGAGATTTCTATGTCATCGAGTTTGTTTATCATGAATTGGATCATTTAAAAAATGTTTTCCGATTTTACGAAAAAATGGTTGGCCTACAAAAGTCAAACTATCCCTGAACAGACCCCGAAGGTGTCCAAGAGGTTCGCGGAGGGTAGAGCCCCGCAATTACTTGACCTCGGCACTAGGAGAAAGAGATTTGGTCAATGTACCGCTCCGACCGGTTTAACCCCATGGTAGACCCTGGTACTCATTTTACAGCGGATTGAGTAGGTCAGGGAGACAGTCTGGATTATGAGGTGTAGTGTAAAATCCGCCGCGGATCGTACCCCAACCATCCAGCCAGCAACTCAGCGCTCTACCCACTGAACCACGCTAACACTTGTTGGCCTAGGTTAAAGAAAATTATAGTTGCCATCCCTAAATCATCATGTAATCCAAGGCATCGCCCTTTCCCATGATGGAATTCGGATTGCGCACAGGCGGTCAGTACTAGAAGAGAAAAAAGCTTTAGCGTGGCTTAACAAATATCCCACTGTCTCCTTTTTCTATCCCTTGTCTCAATGTAAATAAACAGCTTTAAACTTCAACTGAAGTCATTGCTGAGGATCTTCCATCGCATTATGAAAGAGACTGTAACTCCTCCGGTTTTCCTTCATCGTTTCTCCTACAGAAAACTCGCGCGGAAGAAAGTTGCTTGAACTTTTCCAAGTTGAAGGGAGAGGAATATAACATTCCTTTCTCAATGACGGACCTAATCTTTGCCCTTGCGGCTTCGAAAGATACAGCTCCTGGTCCTGAACGCGATGTTAAAACATCTTCCAGAAATAGGCATGAAATTCTTTCTGAATATATTTAACTGTATTTGGAAAGAGCATACCGCCCCTGATCAATAGTGTGACGCCATAATTATTCCACTTTCGAAGGAAGGAATAGAACGTTCTAATCCACCGCACTTTCAACTGATTTCTCTCTCAATCTGCGTTTGCAAATTGTTAGAAAGAATGATTAATCGCCGCCTTGTGTGATCTCTGTAACCGCAAAATCTTCTGAACAATATCTACTGTGCTTTCAGAAAACAGCTGTCAACGCTGGACCACCTTGTTGCGTTGTCATCCACCATATCATCAGCGTTTGTATTGAGAGAATGTCTTGTGGCGACAATTTTTGACCTGGAGACAGCTTATGACCCAATCTGGAGGTACGGAATCCTACGCACATTGCACTCGTGGGGATTCCGAGACTGTCTTCCTCTGTTCCTGGAAAGCTTTCCATCTCAACCCTCTTTCCGCGTTCGCCTCTGTACTTATCTATCATCGAAACATCTTTTGGAAAACGGTGTCCTACAGGGCTCAATCTTAAGCGTCACTCTCTTTGCCATAGCCATAAATAGCATTGCGTCACTGGTTCGAGAACCGGTACATGCGTTTCTCTTCGTTGACGACTTCGCCATCTATTGTTCNTTCTCTTCTTTGACGACTTCGCCATCTATTGTTCGTCTAGCAGCATGCCTGTCATCGAGAGGCACCAGAAATTGGTTTTAAACCGGTTACACGATTGGATTTTTAGTTTTTCTGTATCCTATTCATGCCGTAGGAAATACCATCTACATAATGACCTAGATCTTTTTCTTGGGGCCAACGTGTTCCTTTAGTTGACACCACAAAATTCCTGGGTCTCACATTCGACCGCACTCTAACTCGGCGCAATCACATCCGAAAACTACTATCCAGTTGTAATTCTTCCCTAAACCTCCTTCGCTGCTTAAGCGCATCATCATGGGGCGCAGACTGCACTTGCCTTCTTCGTTTGTACAGAAGTCTTGTTTGGTTTATATTAGATTATGGCAGTATTGTATACGCCTCCGCATCACCGTCGTCTACACTTAAGCCCCAAAACAGTATCCATCATGCAGGAGTCCGCATTGCAACTGGTGCCTTCCGCACTAGTCGAATAGAATGCTTCCTAGTAGACGCAGAGGATCCATCCCTCAACAGAAGACGCGATATTCTACTTAGGTCTTACGGAGTGAAACCAATGGTGGTTTCAAATCACCCCACTTAGCAACACCAACATTCTCCAAAATTTATTTCTTCTTACGCTGCAAGACCTTCATTACCCCGCCCAGCGGGTGTCCGTTTTAAACAATTGCTAGGGAAAAGCGTCATCACACTACCACCTGCAGTAAAATACCCACATACTCGTACACCACCTTGATCCGTAATGCAATCAACCATTGACTTTGGGTTGTCTAAACTTTCAAAGGAAGACACTCCAGCTGTTGTGTTTCAACAGCACTTTGGAGAACTAAAAAACCTCTATTTGGATCATATGTTTATATATACTGATGGCTCAGCAATGAATAATTCTGTTGGTGCTGCTTTCCACTGCGATAGGGCCACACGTTCTCTTCGCCTCCATTTCTATTGCAGCGTGTACACTGCTGAAAAATATGCAATCCTTGAGGCGCTGGAGTTCTATCCGGCGTTTGGTAATCTGCAGTGACTCTATTAGTACTCTATGGTCAGTGTCTTGTTTGTACACTTCTGACACTTATACGCTGACAATTCAAAATTTGATAAGCCATCTAGTATTTCAGAATTTTGAAATAGTCCTTTGTTGGGTTCCTGGACACGTGGGTGTTATAGGTAATGAAGAAGCCGATGAGGCAGCGAAGTGAGGAACACAGAGGGCAGTCCTTGACCTTTTATAGATCTCAACGTTAGATTCAAAGGTTGCCATACGTTCGTCTCTTCTTGGGACATGGCTTGCCGAATGGCAATATCGCGTCTTCAAGCTGAGGAAGGTAAAAGACTCCGTTAAGACCTGGGTGTCATCATCCCGTGCGAACAGACGTGAAGAAGTAATCCTTACACGCCTTCGTATTGGCCACTGCCATCTTACCCATAGTCATCTCTTACGCGGTGAACCTCCCCCCGTCTGTGAAACTTCCAACACAACACTTACCGTGGAACACTTTCTTCTAGAGTGTCTCAAATTTAGTATCAGCCAACGGAGACACAATCTACCCAACAGTTTGGTTGTTGTGCTGGGGCAATATGAAACGATTTTGATACGTCTTTTTAGATTCACTCAGTGGTGTGGCCTCTGGAACAGCATCTGATCTCTCTTCGTATGTCATTTGTCAAACCCATTCACGAAACGGGGCTCTTCCCACAAGTTCTCGGGAGTGTTTGGATTTGAGTCTCTTCCCCCCCCCCTTTTGCCTTTGAATTTTCATTTTCTTTCTCTCTAAATTTACTTCTTTCTTTGTTTTCGGTTTTTATAATATTTTAGGAAACCGTTGTCTCTCTGTTTTCCCCTATTAATGTTTGGATATATTATATGTGAGGAGGGTTTTAGTGGGTATGGTTGAGTCATTCGTCAAGTCCCACTTGCGAGGAGAGTCATGTTGGCTTTTTATAGAGCGTAACAACATTTTTTCGACCTTTACAAAAATTTTAAGGTTCTAATGACCGCGCTGCCGTAGAGCTGTAAAGTCCCAATAAAAATAGTGCAAATTCCTTTTATGTCTACCTTTTGAAAGCGAAGAAAGTGTATCGAACGAAAGGAGGGTTTCATGTTCTTAAAATATTGAATTAGAATCTGGAAGAAGATTTATTACTTTGTGAATTTATGCTGTGGTAATTTTCATAAGATAATGATTTTAACCCCTCAAAAATGATTTATTTTTAGAAATAATGATTGAAGAAATGAAATACATGGAATTCCTTTTTATTTTGCATGGACGCTAGATAGTGGACTTAAATATATTTTTGCAAGTTACGGCAATATTTTGAAGTATGAAAACTGCATGAAGGAAATAAAGAAAAACCGACGAATATTAATATTGCATTTTCATTGATATCGGAACGCGTGTTACGAGAGTCACTCCTAAGAACGTTTGTTTTCTAAAAAGTACGTGCAATTAGTTGTTTTTGAATTATATTCTTTAATTAATTTTTATACTTGTCTTTATGTGTTATTGGTTTCGTCGGTGACTTCGGGTGCTATTGGGAAAATGTTTAATTAAAACTTGAATTATATGCTATTTCTCCTCTAGATTCGCTTGAGGTATGAAGAAAATTATCTTTTCCGAATGCTATTCAACATTTCATTTGATACTGCCAATTCCGCTCCCGTTAGCTCTGGCAAATTCCTAACTCCCGTAGGCTCATTCATCATAGCTCATTAGACAACGAATGTCCTTTAATTCTACAGTCTTCATTACCGACGCGTACCGACCAAGTCATACTCACTGTCTTTTCTTTTGTGAACGTACAAAACAAGAGGTCTATGTGCCAGTTTTGACTGTAAATAGTATTGGATATTTATTTGATTATATGTCACAAGTTTCCATATTTTCTTCAACTGACGTGCCGAATTATTGTAGCTGTTAACTCAAGTTTGTGACAATGATTATCGCCTTGATGTTTATTGTGCATCAAAAGATAAGGAATCAATTATTTATATTGGATCTACTTTAGTCATTTATAGTTCGTTAGAAATAGAAAAAGGAAATATGATCATTCAGTTTGAATAAACGTTTTCTACTTCATGGGTGTTTTGTCTTTTCGTTTTTGATTTTACGAATGTGGTCGCATCAAATTCATATGCCCTGCATCTATTGCATCTATTAATAGTTATAAATAGTAATTTTGAATTATGTAGAATCGACGCTAACTCAAAAATATTGATTGCATAATCATTGAGTAACATAATTTCTTCTTTTCCTTCTGAGATACGGTATGTGGCGTATTCTCGGACACGAACATCGATATTTCGCTGTGTTACACCATTAATTTGTTGTCACACCCTGAGAGTTTCGTTTTTATGAACAATTTTAATCCTGTCTATTTTACTCCCAGTTCACTTTTATTGAGAACACGCTCTTTATAAGAACATCTCAAAAGAATATATTTTGTCTTTGTGTATTTTGCTCGAAAAATTACTTGGTTTCGCTGGGTGCTTATCTCAAGAATTCTACGTGCATCTCCGCCTTTAAATACCACTCTCGGCTTCGAAAAGCTAAGATTTATAGCTATGAAGTGACCTGAGATTTGTCACGTTATTTTCTTATTCATCTTGTCTCTAGTATACCAATATTTTTGACGATAAGACAAAAATGTGTAAATACAACAAATGTATTTTATAAAGAGACATCGTGCACATTGATTCTGCGGAAGAACTGGTCTAATGTCGTTTGAATTTTATCGCTATATATACTGTTTGAACGCATTGCGATGGTAATATTTAAGTACTAATAAAACGTCAAAACAATGATATAGTAGAGTGAATCTTAAAAATCACTCGGATTTGGATAGGGCATCCTTCCATTTATTTTGTTTTGAAATAAGACTTTATTAAAAAATTAAGGTTTTGAAAATATACATAATTTGGGGTCGCTACCAAGCTTGATAATTTCTAAATGCTCCGTATAGATTTCAAAAGTTGACATTTAATACGACCCTAGTGACATGGCTCGTACCGAACATCCAGTCAGTGACGATGTAATAGAAATTTGGAGAGACTTACGGATACTCATTAGGGGTGGTGCTAGCGGAGTTTTAAGAAAGATCTTCAGCTGCCAACCGCCACCACCGGAGTTACGTGAAGTATAGATGAAACACAAATTTTTCAATAAATAATTTTACCCGACCAGATTAAACAGACATCTGATTTTTATTAAAACATTTCACAAGTAGACATAAATCCTTAAAATACACGAAACACATTAAAATATTAAAACGTAAATACGTTTCGGTATTACTTTTGTACCATTTTCAGGTGAAATATATATTTGAGCTAGCGCTAAAATGGGTAGAGGTACCAGAGTATCTCAACGAACTATCAAGGAAATTTGTGGAGGGAGAAGCAAAAGAGCAAACGCACATAAAACATGACCCTGAAAAATATTTACATAAAAGATACTAGAAACTAAGACATGTTCGAGATGTATGTGAAGAGCATTGTTAAATAATAATATTGTTTTGTATTTTATAAGTGTCAATTTACAGATTGGGAGTATATTAGGTACTTTTTATATAAATCACCTAAAATGTCTTTTTTATTGATATTTTTCTTTTAATTTTAGGGCTCTAATAACCACGGTGCCTTCGTAATGACCCAATAAAAAATATATTTTTAAATAATTATCTTCTATACACAGTACTTTAGCATTAATAGGAATTCAAGTTTGTGGGCAATCAGTTGTCTGCTTAATCTGGGCGGATACAATTATTTATTTCTTATTTGCTGACGGGATGAAGAATTTTCAAATCCTCTACTCGAGTTGTACCATTCCCATAGCCGATGGTCACTCTCGTCTCCCCACGGTGTTGTAGGGCAGGAGGCTTGTAATGACACCCTGATCACTGAGCGGATGAGTGTCCGTCGTTAAGCAAACGGTTGCCCATTGATGGCTGATGGCTGCCTGATGGCGCTGCTTCTAGCACCTCTTGAGCCTCGATGGAACTTCAGTAATGTTTCTCGGTCGTATAAATAAAGACGATTCTTCTTGTTTGGAACATCACTTCCGTAGGGATCTCTCGAGGATCAAGATCAACATTGGTTTTTATACTCATTTTACTGCTTTCTTCTATTGTCCTGCACGCACAGGTCGATAATATATTAAGTTTTATTGAAAACGAAACGAAATAACTTTTGAGGTATCCACTAAGTCTTTAATGACGCAAGTTAAGATTTTCTCTCTATTCTTCTGCCCATGGAGACATGTATTCAATAGAGACCACTATTTTTTAAATCCGAGGAAGAAGAAAGTCTTTTTTCTCATTTCCTCATCCCGGTCTGAGTTGACTTCGATATCAGAATAGTGTGAAAAAATGTGAATTTTTATTTACACAAATTCAATGTACGTCATGTGGTTGGTTTTATTTTTACGTAAGAATTGTTCCATGATTATCATTTTTGTTGTTTTTATGTGTTTTATTGTTGTTTCCTGGTATTATCAACGGGTTGTGAATTTAGCCACGCTGTCACATTCAGGTTTCCGTCAGAGTAACATCACCGTTTCGCGTAACGCAAATCTTCCTCCGGCGCCCTTTCACACCTAGAGGCAAAGATTTTTCAACCTCTGACGAGTGAAAACGATGAACAAATACGGAAATAAACCCCAACCTTTCGATTCCAGTTCTCTTCGTAGTTTTCGTTCCGCCGAATCAACTCCTTTTACGTTCAAGTTGTGTGTCATGAATCTTGTGTGAATATATGACTCGTGAGTGGGACTTTGTTTACGACGAGTCGCGTGTTCCTCGCATAGATTTAAAAATGAATGGCAGCACGAAACAGTCATTACATTTATTGGAACCATCAACCCCAAAATATGTCGGCGTTACGCTCATGATTTGAGAGAGAAATATCATTCTGAATTTAAATTAAAAATCTTTATGAATAATTTTTTAACTAATAATTCAATTATAAATATATGGTATACAAAATAATGCACTACAATTTTATGAGTATCATGAGAAAGAGATTTTTATATTACCTCGTTGTTTTATCATCAGATTCCGGGGAAGTATTTTATTTTGGATAAAATCTTACAAAAAATGGGGCATTTTTATGACAGACGCTATCTGAAGGGTGCAATTGTTTGTTTGTCTCGTTTTTATTCATTAAAATGGAAAACCATTGCACGCAAATATTGGTCGTGGGAGGAGGTACCAAGTTTGTTGACTGCATCCTCGCCTGCATTTTTGAAAGCTTATGTTACACTTAACATTAAAAAAATGACCGATATACTTAACTTAAAATACTCAATTCTTGCTTCATTAGTGGATCGTAGTTTGAAGCATTTTTTTACGTTTAAGCATCTAAGCTGGGACTCCTGAACTCTTGTTTCTTCTGACGTAGTAGCGAATTTGCCATTTTTAGAGATTTAAAACCCATCTGACAATATGAGATTCAAGATATGGAAAATAAACTGAGAACCAGTCTTTAAGATTGGAAACAGAAGTAACTGTCCTATCGATATAGTAAAACATAATCTTATGAAGACATAGTTTTGAGAAGAAGCGTATCCGATGTTGCTCTTTTCTGTCCAATATAAATACTTTTGTCCAAATTCTTGCAGAAATATTTTCTCTGCTGAAATTCTATTGTTGTCTTGTTTCTGTCAACTCTTTGATCTATGTATTCACATGTTCAAAAATATCGAGTAAATATCCGAGGAGTGAAACTTTCCGAGGGGTTATGTTTTATACGAAGTGGAGGAGGTTGGCGAGATTATAAGTAGTTATTTAAGAAAACAAAAATGAAATTAACTTTACAGCACTGCTCGCAATAATACAGCATCCGTAATGCACATGCATGTTCAAGTAAGATAACGGATGTAACCGAGATCCAGCAAGATATTGAATTTCCGAAAACTGAGTTCGCCGAATTCCAGAGTCCAAATGTCCTAATAGACGTAGCGGTGTCGATCTAAAATACGCCCCTCACCCTAGACACATACACCCCAGGTAACCCTATCAATGAAAGTGGTTTTGATCAATTTCCTCATCCATAATCTAACTTTTCCTTGGAATAATTATCGCGGATTGTTGACTCTGAATCTACTTTTCTCGTACTTCTTTTCCATAAAGTCGTATCTGAGATGAAAAAATGATAATTACTTCGTTGATACCACTCCCTGTATTTACAATAAAATGTTTTGAATAAGGAGAGTAAGCCGGGTTTCATGTTTGTATTGAATTCATCAACTCACTGATACCCAAAGTGATCTATATCGACCCCCCAGAGGTCGACTGGGATCTGCAAGGGGTCCAAGTCAGCGAGAAACGTAATTGGGGGTCCGTGAGTTATAAATGGGGGCCCACAATAGTCTATCTCGTTTGAGCAGGTCGTGACCTTAATTTTGTCTTTCCGTGATTGGAATAATCCACGTACACTGTGTGTGTATCAAGAGTATTTCATACCTGTTACTTATTCTGTATTACGGAATATCGCGAGAAAGTGTTTGATTGCTATTCCACCTGATGGATACGAGTTTCAGCGTAGTCGCCAACCCTCTAACACACACAGAAAAATAAACAGACTGGACATCACTGACCGAGGATGAGGTTAAACCAATGTAAATTGATGCCAAATGTTGAAAATTTGTTATTAAAGCATCAGATTCATCCCTCCCCCTAAAAACATTTTATTTTTGCTTAGTTATTTTATGTAATACATACTAAATTTTAATTTGATTCGTTTTAATTTGAATTCAGTTAATAAAATTATAAAAAGTAACATGTGCTTTTTATGTTTTTGACACTACAGTTTGAAATTTAAATTTTTCAAAGTGAGTAGCACTATATAAGGCTTCAAAAACACATTTGAAGTCTATGAATTTACAAAAATGAAATATTAGATAAGCAGGGGGTCTACCCAAAACCGAAAAACGCGGCAAGTGGTTTGGAGATCTCTGCATTAACTGAATGTCGCACAATTGAAGGAATATATTAAGAAATCGTTTCCGGTCAGTGATTCGTTCGTAACTCAAGAATAATTCATTGTATTTCAGTAACATGTAAATATTTTCACTTTATCTGTTACGAAGATTTTTTTTTTTTTTTTGGGGGGGGGGAATTCTTTACATTGTGTTTCATGTCAGTCACATACTCTTTAATATCATTAAAGAGAAGAAAAGTTTTTTTTTTGGAGTGAAGTACAGAAATCTATTCCTCACATTTCAACCGTTCTCACGTCAGAATGGAAAAATTGTCTCTTCGACTTAAAGATGGAAGACTCCGTTAAGACCTGGTCTCTAATCTCGTACAAACAGACGTGGAAAAGTGATCCTTACACGTCGTCGTTTTGGTCACTGCTACCTTACCCTTGTCATCGCTTTCGCGGTGAACCGCGCCCCGTATGTTAGGCTTGGAACTCAATACTTACCGTAAAACATTTTCTCAAATATAGTACAACCCAACGGATACGCACACTTTCCAATAGATTGGACGATATGCTTGACACTCTACCTTTTCAGTTTCCTACAGAAATGTGGCCTTCGTCAGTAGACCTAAACTTCATTTATATATGGGGTCATTAAATCCTGCATTATTGTACCTATGACCCAGTGGATTTATTCTATTGAGTTCTGAATAAGTGTGTAGTTATGAAGAAATCTATGTAGTTATCTATCTTTTTTATTTATGAATATGATACGTGTTTATGTAATGTGTGTCTATAAATGAATACGCTTACGCGTTTCTTTCCCTTCTTCTCTTTAATTATATTCTCTGATTAAAGTGACATATTAAATGACTCATTACAAAGTGGACGTCAATGACTTTAGTTGTCGAAACGCCATTAAACGTAACTAATGTGGATTGAAATTTTAGCTTAACCAGAAACAATCTTGCTATCGTGTCCAAAGAAGCGAAAATAGCTGTTATTTTTTTAAGGGATTCATATTATAAATACTATAAAACTCAGATTATAAAAATTTATTTTAGGGATCCCTACAAAGCTTTAATTTTTCGAAATTTCAGAATTTTCAAGGTCGGTAGTAACTTCTAAAAATATTTAAATCTGAAATTTTAACGTGAGTCTTTTTTTTATGACGAAAAGGAAAACTGGAAGGTGCTCCGTCCAATTTTCAATCCAAATTTCAAAAGTTGATTTTTTAAGAATACTCTAGTACACAATATACCCTGCCCGCATTTGTTTGGTTCTGTGACGTTGCCGAAGCGCGTGAGTGTATGATCCCCTCCCTCCATCACCGTTGTCCCACTTCGAAGCAGAACGCCCCCTCCCCCATCCGAGCCACCGCGTTACTTTCCTGTTTGGGGAGGAATCCAGGAAAGAACACGAGAACTCTGCTTAATGAATTGAGGGGGCGCCTCGCCTCCACCGGTGCTCATACGGAAATGAAATAAAGAGGAAGGGTGGGGAGGGAGCCCTAAGGGGGTGCGCTAAGACAGGCGAAATAAAGGAAATGAGCGATGTGGGACGGAGGGTAAGAATAACCCCCGCCGTCGCCGCAGCAGCAGCAGCAGCGCCTCAGCGCAACGGTGGGGCGGAGACCGAGTGCCCGGTCGGTGGGTGCATGGCAGGGTCGCGGTCTTGAACGCGGTTCTCGCCACATTAATCTCGTGACCAAGGAATGCTGCTGTGTTGCTCCCATTGTGGGAGGAAGGGGGGGGCAATGGCGTTGGTTGCGGCGGTGTATTTATCGCGGGGCCAGGTGGTGCCCTCGCCGTATCTTAGTGCGGTGGCTTCGTCGTAACCTTTTCCCTTCGGCTTTGGAGCTCCGCGCGTTGCCGCGTGTCCACTTTCGCGAAGGGGTAAAAAAAAAGGGGGTAGGGAGTGAGGGCGCGGTGCGGCCACGGAACGTTTCATAATTCAAGCCTTTACTTCGCCTCTAATGTGGCTGACCCTCATCTGGGACGACGAGGAAGAGAACGACGGCGCGGGCGAGGGGCGTTGAGGACGCGTTTCAAAGGAGAAATGAGAGCGTGAGTCGTAAAGGAGCGTGAGCTGAGTGACATAATGGAGAGTACTTCCGCTTTATTGTTTTATCGACGACGTGTCGAAATGAGTAAATTTTGCGTCTCCAAAAGTATTAGGGAAAGGACCTCTGCGTTGAGAAATTGATAGCATTAAAAATTTTCTATTTACGAATCTAAACAGTCACCCGCACATTAGAATGAATTTATTCACATTATCATTTTAGAATTTCACCAGGTCTATATCAGTTGTAAAACTATAATGAGTATCATCTCTTTAGGGAAAGATTTTCTTCCGTTAATTTTACGGCACTCTTAACTCATGTAGTTTCGATTCTTATAATTAAACGTTGCACTTATCCGAAAACAAATACTTCTAACAAAGCGTCCTTATTTTCATAATTGTAAAATAGCTAAGTTGATAATCAGTTATTATATTCTCTCTAATGTAAAGGAACAATTTCGGAGTGATTAATACAACCTACGAGTCAGCGTACTCAATACAAAAATTGAGAAGGGATACAATATTTTATTTCCAAGTAGCATTTTTTTTACGATTTATCTTACTTCGCAATTTTTTATTTGGTAATGATATGTTTACTACCATTGACTTTTCATGAAGACAGAGCTATTAGGTTTAATAATATTAGATTTCTGTTATAAACTCGTTCATATTCACCTACTCCTGATGAATTAGCATGTCCAGTTTGGTGCACCTACCAGCGGAACAATTTCCGAAGTAGATCAAGATCACCTCTCATAATATACTGCTACGAGTTAATCGAATGAAACTAATATATGAGCGTTTACTTTAATTTAGTCAACTTTTACTTACTGGGATAATATGTCAGAATGCTACGTACACGTCCCTACGAATATTGTTTGTACGGAAAGGTGCATCGAAGGCTATCGTGGCTGCTCGAAATACATGACGTCAAGGCAGACACTTCGCCACTATAAAGTGGCATTTTTACCTACATTCACTTGACCAATTACTCGGTTCGCTTCCGAAATGGTATAAACTGGAGCACTTAATTATACACATCGTTCTTTCGAAAGTGGATATTTATAATCCGTCAATTTACTCACTAATTTCTAAAATTAAATTGTTTTCTTCAGAAGTTATGTTATTATTATTCTTCGTTTATTCTTGGAATGTGTTCTGATTATTATGTGGTTGTAGAAATAGCGTATCAATGGCTAGTATGCGCTAGTGTTTATCTTATCTCCTCAATAATTACAGTGATAATATTTTACGGCAATACAATTTTATTTATATTGCATGCATTTATTATAAATACGTCACTCTTCGATTTGTAAATACACACTTAACATTTCAATGAATACACTGTCAACAAATGAGCATCATTGCCATTATATCGGTACGAGTACGAAGTTAAATAAATGCGAACTAGTCCATGACACGGATCAAAACTGAGGTAATAAATATTTTTATTGCTTTTCGCGTCATCAGTATCTTATAATTAAAGAAGTTTGTGCGAGAAGAACAACACATTTCAACAAATTACTCAACCGTGGAACGATATTTCCACTCCTTTCCTTTTAGGTTTTAGGAATGTAATATCGCATGCGACGATGGAGCGACGCATCTCTAAGAACAGTATTTGAATAATTTAACCATTTTTATTTACGTATCTGCTTTGACGTGATCACGTTTCCTCGAAATAATTTGCGGTCGACTTACAATTGCGGCGAGATTGTGAGTTCAATTTTACTTAATAGGTTCTTTACGACGATAGACCTGCATATGTACGACGTATTCGGAATGTGGATCAGAGCAAGCTTCATATCTACTGCTTTCAGGAACATTTTGTTTAATATATTTCGAAGTAATGTTAATCATTGTCATGAATTTAGATTTAGTGATACAGTAATTGTTAAAAATAAGACAGACTTTTTATGGAATCATTTCTTACGTCAATTCCAATAGCATGGAAATCAGTGCTTCGTCGATGCTTCGTAAATGGACGCGTGGTGGATTAACCAAAGCATTTTTCCCTTCCGTCTCCTCTTCTATTTATTTTGTAAATAATTCTCAATTAATCCTGAGTAATGAATTAGGTGCAATTGTTTGTAATTCTCGAGTTATTAAAGGGTTTTTTCATATCGATTTGATAGTTGATATTATGTAGATTTCTTCTCTATCTAGTGGAGATCTGAATTTTTTGATAACAATTATGGTAAATACTTCCCCCCCCCCCTGAAGAATTGTCTTTATTAGCACTGAGGTTTTTTTAAATTGAATAAAGTAAGGAACAATATAATTTTGATGATCAATTCATTTAAATATTTATATGTTGGGTTATCAAAACTGAACTAAAATGAATTTAGTCCTTAACGGAGTCAATATAATGATTTATATTAGGTATTTCTGGTAGGTCTTTCTTCAATATTTCAAAATCTTAATATCACTTTAAGTCATTCGTTTTTTTAACCCTAGTAAAATTTAATTAGTACACAATTTAACGATGACTCTGGTGTAATTATAAACTTAATTTTACGGATGTTTGAATTTTGTTGTTGTGTGTTGTCATTTTGTCGGGTTTATTTTGAAACGAAGGTCAATGCCCTTTGTAGCTCAAAACGCCCGTAAGCCCTTCTATATCAATTAAAAAATTTTTCTCGCTGATTGACCCAATACTCAAGAAACATTTTTTAAAATATGAGTGGTCAAGAAATACTTTTACCGAAGTAACTATCGTAGCCAAGAATAATGCACTTGAGTGCGAGAACTTCCGTATCGCCTGTAAACCCTTCGCGTGCATTCGGCGAGTGACCGCGGTGAGTTCCTTGTCCTGGCGCTTAAATGCAAATGCGGAGGAGCCACCCTCATTCCTCCGACCTTCCCCCACCCCTGTGGAGCATTCACCGCATCTGCTGCACTCGCCCTTCTCCTTACACTCGCTCTCTCCACCCGTTCCCGCACTGCCTGCTTGGGTTTCAACGGAATCCGTGAGAATTTTTTCAACGCGCCCAAAGAAATACGGGCGTTTGACGCGCGCTCGTAAGCACTCGCGGTTATTCCAACCTCTTCTTCCTCCTCTCCACACCCTTCTCCGACCCATGTGTCGTCACAGGCGCGACGATGTCGACAAGTTCTTTGCAGAGCGAATGTGAATGGGAATCAATTTCGGACCTAGTAGAGCCACCTCGAGAAAACCATAAAGAAGTTTAATTTCATCAATCATCCAAAGGATAGAAGTTGTATTTAATAACATTCATACCAATATTCGTATTAAAAATCTCTTAATTTTTCGCGATACTGAAGATACATTTTGAAAACACATGAAAAATATTTTCTGAAAGTAGTTATGTACAATTGATTTACCTACTTTATGTAATTCAAAATATTACACAAAAGTTAAATAGTGAAAAGTCTTCTATAAGACTTTAGATCGTAACGTATATCCGTAAATTCTGATCATATTTTAACAATTTTGGTTCAAATACAAAAATAAATGATTTTGATTTTCATCTTATTATACACCTATTTTTGTCTCATTAAAAGAAGTCAACATTAATTGATATTTTACCTCAAATACGTTTTTACCCAAATACGCCCATTTCATCTAGACCTCTTTGTAACTTTGAAACATTATAACACATTTGAAGTTTCTCCAGCATATTATTTGAGAAATAGCATAGTCTCACTATTAAGTAGTTTAGTTACATGGCTTTTCTCCTAGGTGGGACCTCCCACGTGTGGAAGCAAAGTAATAATTGATAATCGAATAAACTTGCCTATGTTTCACATGCATCATGTTCCACAAATATATAAATGAAATAAATTAATATTCCACAAAATCCCTCATATTGATTCATACACCGCCGGAACACGGTCCAGGCTGTGGCTTCATTTGCTGTATTTTACAGCTGTCTTTTGTAGTATTTTACTGCCGAAGTGAACAGGACACGTTCCCTTCTCTCACAGTACGTTCTTGCAGTGTATCACTGCAAGTAAAGCCGCTTTCGTGTTCACCGAGTCTAGAACAGTGAAACACTGCTCAATGCAGAGGTAAAATCCGCAAGTACGGCCGCAGACTAAGGTTTTAGTTTCAAATCTCGAAAAAGAATGGATGGTTCTTCTCTGTATTACACCGTAAGAAAATACCACGGATTGCGACGAAGCAATAATATCTGAAACATTGCATATATCACACGTGTAACCGTGTCAATGTGTCTGGAATACTCTTAAGATATTATCCCAGCCAACTTTTAGCTAAATAGCATATAACTATTATTTAAGAATTATGAATCATAAAATATCTGGCATGTTCTTGCCCTAAGCCGGGAATAATGTGAGTAAAGCAGCTGACATACAAGTACTTCACTGCGAGTTGGCGCATAGGAGCAAACAGTTCCACGTCGAGTTCCCTTCTTCAGTCCCAGAAAATGAAGAAGTAGTCGTGTGTAGGGACCACCTCATAACATCCAAGAGATGTATGGACCATAATTTAACAAGTTGAGATTAATGTGTTGGAAGATTTTAAAATGTAATTAAACAGAATGTGAATTTGATTTCCATCCAGTGTTACTCTATAACACCCAAGGTTTTGTCAAAGTTTCGCGCATTAGCCAAGGATGTAAGATTTACTTAATTATTTACAAATTATAGAAACAACTGCGCTTAGAACTTGGACTAGTAACGACCGAAATATCTGAGATAAATCTATTCAGCTCTTTAAGAGAGTACTTCTTTTACGCTGATACAACACAAAACAAAACATAGTTTATAAACATTGGATAAAATTACGAAGTAATTGTATTGAAGAAACAACAACTAAATGTGCTACTAATAGTATTTTAAAGAATTGTGTTAGCATTCGTTTACTAATTTGTTAAAAACGTTCACCCAATTGTTGTGTTGTTTTTGGGTGTTTTTCTTCGTTGAAATCGAAAACCTGACTTGACCCGTTCATTTTCCTTTAAAAATCAGGAATTTCCTTTAAATACTTAAACCTATCGCATGCCAACTCCGAAATATACTCACACGAACATGCGTGAAATAGCGATTTATCTCCGTGAATCGATTTATTAATTGATGGAAGAACATAAATTGAAATAAATTGTTGTATTTAAACCGTATCTTTTGTCTTCAAGTCATCTGTTCTTGCTTTCACATCTCGCTTCTGCTGAAGCTATACGTGGTATAGCGATGGATCAGAGAAAACTTCATCACCATGGACTTGTCACTCTCAGCTCACACAAAGGGTTCTTTTGACGAAGAGGTTGGCGAGCCTGTCCCAACTAAAAACAAGAAATCAGCCCACGCACCACTACTGATCTGTAGCGAACGTGTCAGGAAGCAGGATTTCAGTAGGACTTTTTTCGTTACACGTTGTCTAGAAGGATACCAAGAGATAATTTCATTTTTCTGCACTTACCATCAATACTGAATTCTTTTTTCACTGTTACAATTTCCTAAAATATTTAATTCAATTCAATATTTAATTTGTGCTGAACGCTCACCTATGTGTTTGCCGTGCATGGCGACCCGTGTCGGAGGGAATGGGTGTCCTGGTGAGTTGAGAAACTTCTGCGTGCACTCTTGATGCGCCCCATTACGCTCGCTTTGACCTCGACCTCTTCTAGACAGGCGATCGGGAGCTATCCCACACCCAACCTATCGTCTAGGTCTTCGACTGAACTCCAGGGTGAGAGAGTGAGAGGGGGCACGCAGGGGGTCGTTTTCGCTGGTCGGCGGCGTTGAAGCAACTACTTAAAGAACCCTGCGTGTCCCCGTGTCAACCCTGGCACCCCAGTGGGGTATCCCCTTGTTGGACTCCGTCGTGGGTGGGGAACACGGGGATGAAATTTAAACCCATACATATGGAATCTACTGCCCCTAAAACTGTCCCTCATCCTGTCCCACTCTTGTCACTCCCCCCCCC
>NNCF01128725.1:620091-630127 GCA_002313205.1 Laupala kohalensis
TATAGCTTGTTTTTTTTAATTAAAACTCCATAAATGAGGTAGCCCTGTAATATTTTTTCTGTTACTCTCCGAATAGCAAATTAATGATTTTCTTCGAGTACATTTGTATTTGAAATTGATTCGATACCTAAAATATAATAAAACGTATGATTTAATCATGCTACTCGTAATATTTCTGACTCGTTTACGCAGAGATTACTGGATTAAGAAACGTCTCGCGGTGTTTCCTTAAATCCTCAATTAACATAGCAAAACTTGCATTTGATCAGAGTTCTTGCTGACGAATATAATGGTGGTGCATTTTGAGTGTGGTGTCCCTGATACGGAATAAACTTGTTTTTTTATCATGTCTGTCCATTCGTCTTTTCCCTTGTGAGAAAACCGGTTAGATGTGATTGTGTCTATATTTCGTACCTTAAGGGGTTTTTACCAAATAAGAACCGTTTTCTTGATTGTTGATTTTGAACAAATTTCTCGACTTTACTTTAAATGCAGATTTTAGAATAATATTCAGTTTGAGAAACTTTCAATGAACATTTGAAGGTTGTGAATCCCTTAACATGAGAAATAAAACCAGTAAAACAAAGAATGGCAATAATGAATTAATCATATTCTCGAAACTTAATGAGTGCGTTTTAACGAATCCGGATAGTTTGAGCTGATCCAGTACGGCGTTTCATCAAAAGATATAGGGGAAATAAGTGAGGATGTTCTGTTTCTAGTTTATTTTCGAAGAATATGTGTCAATAAAAAGACATTCCCGAACAAAATCCCCAAGTGTGTCAGATCGCTGAATGCTATGAAAACTTCAAAATATCACCACTTTCGTATTGTGTGTCGCGAGAATGCTGTGGGCGATAATGTCGGTTGTGAAGCACGTAACGGCAAAAACATATCGTTATCTGAACATTTCAAAGACTAAAAGGCCCTGGCGCGAATGTGGTACAATAGAGCGATCGAAGTGGTGGCACGATGCGGGTGAGATAGGCCTCCCCAACACCCACGCATTCCCTCCCAGTCGTCGTGCCTTTGTTGCGGATACGGGTGTCAGGTATTTTCGTCTTTTTGCTATTCCCATTGTCGAGTCTTCGTGTGCAATTTTACACACATGCGACCTGATTTAGTGACACTACCATACGTGGATGAGTGATATTGAGTTAAGAAGATAAGAATGTCTTTGATATCTAGAAGTTTCATAAACGCAAAACACGTTTTAGTAACAAAGAGGTTGATGACGAAGTTCTCTACGAAAACATTATCTAATGAGAAGTCTATTTGTCTCTACATTTGTCTTAATAAGGTTCTATTTTTACAACTAAATGTGTAAGGATTTCACTTTTCATTTTCCAAGTCCTCCGTTACATCTAATTTTGAAGATCACATAAAGAAGAAGCAAATAATAAACAAAACTACGTAAGAAGAAATTCGTGTTGCGTAAGAAGAAATTCGTGTTGCGTTTCGCAGAAATTTTCAAAATCGTATTTCTCGAGTAAAGCACTGAACTAGAGGTAAAATATGTTTCAGTTAAAAAAATAATTATAAACTTACGACGTTTTATGGACATATAATATTTATATTTTCTGTAATATATATTTAATATTTATATTTTCTGTAAAATATAAATATTAAATACCTAATCATCGACAACCACCGGGTCTATATCCCTGTGTTTACTATCGGGTCGATGCAGGCCGATGGTGTCGGCTGCTCCATGGTGTTTCCCCGTAAGACCTGTGGTTACCGTCTTGGCGACCTGTGCAGCATTTAGCATTTACACCGCTGATAGCTACGCCATATTGAGAGCACTGCGATCAACAAGGTGCTGCCCCGGATCAAATTTCCTGATTTATTCTGATTCTCTAAGTGCCCTTCCAGCAATCCAGAGTGTTTGGCAAACACGGGGCCCCGAGCTGAGTGTGGCATTACTTCCACTTACTTGTGCCATGCTCCTTCCTTTCTCTTTTCTGACCTTCCTTGGTCACCTCTTGTTCTTTTCGATCCCGACGCTATTAGGGCTAGGATATCTCTCATTTTCCTCTTTCCTCTTTTTCTTTTTTTAAATGTTTTTAGTAAAGTCGTGAGATATGTTGGGATTTGAGTTTTGAGTTGTAATTCAGGAGGGTTTTTAGTGGGTATGGCTGAGTCATTCGGCGAGTCCCACACGCAGGGAGAGTCATGTTGGCTCTCCCTAGTGCGTAACTGCATTTTCCCTACCTGTACAAGTTTTTAGGGCTCTAATGACCTCGATGTTGACGAGCCCTAAAGTCCCACAAAAAAAAAAAAAAAAAACAATCCAGACTATGTATTCAGCTGATAAGCTGATTCAGAACATCCAGGATGTGCTTTTCTCGCTCCAAAGTGATGGAAAGAACATAATGTTTTGCTGGATTCCCGGACACGTGGGAATCAGAGGAAATGAGGAAGCAGAGGTTTCCGCAAAGACTCGCGTGGATTTCTCCACGATTCCAAAACGAGATCTGTTAAATTCCATCAAGACAGGGTACTGAGTGAATGCAACAATGAGTGGTCGGCTGTCGAAGGGAATAAGCTCCGACTTATCAGATCATCTGTTAAGTCATGGAGCAGTTCCTGTAGGCCAGCCCGGCGCGACGAGGTCTTGCTGACCCGCCTGCGCATAGGACATTGTCCTCTCTCTCATCGGTATCTCTTACTACTTGATGATGAACCCGTTTGTGAGGAGTGTAGCTGTTCTCTGACAGTGCGTCACCTACTAACTGATTGCAGAAGATACTCGAGTATACGGAGACAAATTGGTCTGGCTGCTGTTTTACCAACAATTCTCGGAAATAAAACGGATGATGTTAATAAACTATAGAATTTTATGAGCTCCTCCCACAAGTTCTCGGGAGGGTTTTAAATTTGCATTCTTCTTTCCTCTTCCCTGTCTTCTTTCCTTTTATCCTATTTTTCCGTAATTCGAAAAATAGTTTTTAGAATGATTTTTCTTTTCTATGATATAATGTGTTCGACAACGGGTCCTCTTCCTTTTCTCTCATCTTTGTATTTAGATATTTGTTGAATTCAGGAGGATTTTTGAAGTGGGTTTGGTCGAGATATTCGGCTAATCCCACACACGGGGAGGAGTCGTTACAACTCTTCTCTAAGGTGCGAAACTGCATTTTCCCTCGCCTGCAAGGGCTCTACCGTTGACGAGATCTAAAGCCCTTCAAAAAAATATTATTCCTCCCTTATAGTTCACAAGGTTTTAATTATTTATTTAATTACATTATATAATGGACCTTAATAGTTGTAGAATATGGTTCAGTGTTTCGAATTGAATGGAGCAGTATATCGGTCTGCAAATTTGAATAATTGTTTTCGATGTTGTGGAATATTTTTAAGGAAAGGAAATTATGAATGTAAAAGGGTATTAATCATGAGGCAGAATTTGATTTACAAATTACAACCATTATTTATCTTTATTGTTTCAGTTTCTTGTTACAGAAAATAGGTTTATTTTTAACAGACCGATGTGTATATTCCATTTTCATTGGAATGCACTCGAGTCAAACGAGGAGCGAATTCACCAGATACAAAACAAAATCAACTTCTACTCTTAACAAGCCCAAATAGAGAAAATGAAATTGTTTCTTTTACCTTTCTAATTTATTTTTATACTAGTTTCCGAAATTTCTGTTCATCTCGTTATGAACCTTTTCTCTCTGAACTCTTCACAAGATTGCTAATACTATTTCTTTTTTCATCTTTAAAAACAATTTTTCTTGTTTTCGCAGTTAAAACAAAACAAATTTTGGAATAACAAAGTACACAAAAAAATCTTCAATTTTTTAAAATTGTTCTGTTGTAATCATGTGCATCCATCATTGCTTTGCAATTTTAAAGAGCAACCAACACATCGTCCACTTTACTCGTGGCCAACCTTAGCAAAGTTGGTTATGTCTGAGCCATGTTTCTGGGTGCCTCGTGGTTTCACTACCCGGCGAAAAGTTTCCTTGTGTAAGTGTGGTAAGCCTGAGGCACTGTAGGGAATCCCCGGCCGCAGGACGACTTCTGCACCATCTTCGTCTGCGCACGAGGTCTATAGTTCCGCGCCAAGTTGCTGCTTCCTGAGACTCGTTGCTTTGCGGCGTCGTAGTTACACGATGTCTACAACCCTTTCAAGAAGTCCCCCCCCCATCTTCTCCATCTCCCTCCCTCCTACCAGTACCTCCACCGCAAGGAGGAGCAGCGTCGCAGCCCTTTCTGCACCTGGCGCAAGAGACCGCACATAACTTTTGCCTCCTGTAATCAGACGCGCAACCTCTCCAGTTCTAGCAACCGCGGTGGCGGTGGACCGACCCGACGCGTCGCTCCACCCGAGGGGTAGCGGAGCTTTGCTAATTAAGGCCAGCGCCAAGTTAGCTGATGGAATTCGCACGATCGCCGCCGTTGTGCGCGCACGTTCCCCTACACCCCCCTTCGCTTGTGCGATCACCCGCCCGCGTTCTGCACGCTAATGCCCGTTTCATTCGCCGTTTTTAATTGGAAGCTTCCGTCTGTACACTGACCGTCGCGTCCGCAGAAACGTTGCTTTGTTGGGTGGAGTGGTGGGTGGCGCCGCGGCTTTAAGAGGATATGAGCGATATGGATATGTGAGGGTGAAACAGAGCGTAGAGAGAGGCTGGTTAGGAAAATTGTTTCGCTCGCTGGACTGCGGAGGCGTGTTCTGTGTGGGAGGAAGGGGAGAATCTGCTTGAACACGAGTGGAAGGGAATGGCTTCGATGGGGTTTTGGTCATGACGCAAAGTGATCGCTTTGGGATGGGGTCGAACTCTTTCGTTGCGTACGGAAGAATAACATATCCTGGATCTGGTTGGAATTCGTTCGGGAATGTAAAGAATTAAAAACCCATCCGGTCTTTTGAGAGGAGATCAATGTTTTTCCAATGCATTCGGCGGAGTTTCTGCAATTAGAAGGAATGTAGATTCATTTCTATGTATTCCAATGGAGGAGAATCATAGAAACCGTTCAAAAAAACTGAGTCGCGATTGGTTTACATTTTGCCTTCACTTTCTGCAATAGCGTAACTTATTATGCTGAATTCGGTATTTGCATATACGCATCGCGTGTGGTGAGGGACTGTGCGAGAATGGAAACTTGGCGTTGCCAACGTTGTATTCACAAATCTTTTTCAATGGGGAATCCTATTTCAAAACATATTTTAGTCTGTTCGTTTGATTCTACTGTTTCTGAAGCGTACATTTATTACACGGCAAGAAAATTTTGGTGTCTTATTTGAAATATTGCATACGTATTTAAAATAATATTCCTAGAGCAATTTTGTATTTTCTGCGTTCACTTAAAAATGTTTACTCTAAATTTTTAACGATAATACAGGAAATAGCGCGTTAAAGAAGTTTCATTATTCATTCATCATTATTTGACTACTTACTCCTTACTTGGAGAAAATGTTCAAAGAACATACGTGATACGTGGTGGGGAATATATAATGGACTATATTTCTTTTCGAATGCTCAGTACTTATTTTAATACCTTAAGAATTAATCCAACTCAATTCCTATAAGGAGTCACCTAAGATGATATTTATTAGAAAAGCGATGTATATTAATGCAAAAAGTTTTGATTTCGACGATTCGCCATCATTTACTATATTCATCATAATCAGCATTTCACCATTAGATTTTTCACTATTATCGTGATTCCTCTCCATGTTCTTAATTAGCACCCGCTCGTCCATTCCTCTGTCTATTACCGCTGGATTCGTCCTCCCTTCTCTTCGTCCTTGATAAGCGTATCCCCTTTGGCGTTGCGACTCATTCTTCGTCCGACACTACTCCATCGAAAGAAGCTTCGTTCGCCGGTGCTGCTGCTACATAATGCAAGCAGCAATATTAAAACATGGCGCGTGGCCGCTGCCATCCATCAGGCGCGCTGAAGGCGCTAAGTGGCTCTCGCGCGTTTATTATGCACGAGCGCGCGAGAGGGTGCGGCTGCTGATGTATCGCGCGCTCTCCACGACGCGACGTCTCAAGCGTCAAAGCGTTAAAGCGCCGCCCGAGTAAAGCGTCGTCGAAGACTCGAGCCTCACCTGCCGCTGGAGGTTCTCTCTGGTTGTGGTGGTTTCAAGGAGAATGATACTGAAGTGATGTCAGTAAATCCACACAGTTCCCCTTTGGGTAAAAGTCGAGAAGAATTACAGATTACGAATCAAAAATTGCACTGGTTACACGGCAAGCCACAGTACAGCAATTATTTGACCGAACACAATCCGCTAAACAAGTTACAATCATTCCAATCTCTTACGCAACCCCTCAATAAAAAAGTATCTGTACCAGAGACCCGGGTATATGAGAACGATGTTGATGAATTAAAAAAAAAATTACAAATTGACATGATGGATCTTTCTGGGGACATCGGCATCGTTCTCAGCATCAAAAAATATGTCGAATCCATATACCTAGGTCTCTGGTTCGGAGATTTTTTTGTGGTGCTGTGTTACCGGAGAAAATTATTAATATTCTTTTAAACGCGAAAGTATAATAAAAATCAGGATGTAACCATCTTCGAATAAAGAAATTATTAGTAATAACATGTGAAGCAAGTAAATTTGAAAGGAGCTGTGTCTACATTAACGGTGTCGGTGGGGTTAACGACTATTTCGAATGAAGATGAAGTCATTTTCATTAGGTTTATTTCAGGAGGAATAATCATGGAGCGCTTTTTAACGAGCAACAAGGGACGGTACAAGGCAAAGGAGAGTACATAATACATACTAATTAATTATATATTGATTTGAAAGCATTCACCGAAATAAATGAATTCATACTGTACGTCATGAATTTATAATGTTACTTCCACTGGAGTAACATTTTCAAGTTTTTGGTGATTTCATTCTCGAGTTATATTGTTTCAAACAACACAAAAATGAATTAATTTTATTACATACTAAATGAATTGTCCGTTGGATTTTCATAATAAACTTTGACAATAATAAAACTATATATTATTTGTATTTAAAACAAAAAATTTCTCTAAGGGGCATATAAACATGAGAAATAAGTGGTCAAATATTGTATTTAATCAAATCGAATACGTAGATATTCTTGAACTCATACTTAACGATTATATGTCCAAGTAACTTGAGAGGTGTAAAGACATTGAATAAACGAGTAAGAGGTCTAACACTTCTATCGAACGAGAAGTTCTCGACATACGTGTCCCGGAAAACTTTAAAACCTTACTATATACAAAAGAACTTATAGCAAGGTGCGCATTAGCTACTGACATACATGACCGGCGTCATTTCTCTTTTGAAGCCACAGTGAGCAGACACGTGAGCCATTTCTGAGATAGTTTGTGTTCCGCAGTGATAGAATGATGAGTAGTAGTTGACAGTTCAGAGAGAAGTAGATGAATTTTGTTCAAACATTTCTGGACTAGATCAGCCATATTCAGACGGGAGAGAAAACGACATGTGAACACTTACAATTGATGTCGATGTGTTGTCACATGAAGATAATTATACCAGTATGAAAATAATTTTCCCATTCCTATAACTATAAAGAAATAACTTCCAAGTGCCAAACACTGGTACCTGTGCATATTTTGTAAATGTGCTTGTCGGAGATTGAATCTGAACGTAAAAGTTTTGAAAAGAAGCAATCGACAATTTTTACTGTCAGTGTTGGATACGATGAAGCGTTCAAGTGACTATATGAGCGTCTGTGCTGAAGGCAAACATTCGAGTACAAAGATAAACCCCTTGTCAAATGACGAATAGACAGGTTGCCTAAAAGTAGGTGAAGGTTTTAGAAAGGTTAAAGAAGTGAGCTTTCTTGACGCATGTCAAGACTATGACGGGGTTCCGAAGATTAAACCATCTTAAACGTGACTGCAAAACAGATAGTGGAAGCAAGGGTGTTGATGTATTGATAGCCATGACTCTTGTAAGTTGACAGGAAACAAGGGAGGTGAAATTATTAGTGAACGTCTTGTCTTTGCGAGTAAGGGAAGACTACGATGATTGACATATTCAAAGTTACGGTGTAATAGACATAAAAAATTGAGAACAGTCTTTTTATACATCGCGATACTGGACGATATTACGTGAAATGTTATCGTAACAGATATTATTGTTATTAAATAACGGAATTATAACAATTTCTATCAAAATTATAAACCAGGAAAGTCAATCGAGTAATATGAATAATAGTTTCCTATCCATAATATCCGATTGGTTTTTCTAGTTTTTAATTTATTCTCCGTTTTTACGCTGAATTATGTTACTTTTTATTATATTAACGATGCAAGTAGATTGTGTTTAATAAGTCGTACATGAGCAGTGCGCAATGAGTCAAGTTCTCAAACATTGTAGAAAATACATAGCGAATACTAAAAATTATATGAAGCAACAGTACGTAAATCGACATCAACAAAGTCCATTTCCAATACAGACTTCAACCGCAGTGATTCTCCCCAAACCTTAAGATTGATGTGCAAGCCTCTTGACTGGCCGGGTCTTCCATGAACAACCACGAGAATTTTATTTCGTTAGTTCTTGACAAACTTCTTCATTCTTATCTATAATTTA
Source organism: Laupala kohalensis (assembly GCA_002313205.1). Classification (NCBI taxonomy): domain Eukaryota; kingdom Metazoa; phylum Arthropoda; class Insecta; order Orthoptera; family Trigonidiidae; genus Laupala; species Laupala kohalensis. The sequence goes on from NNCF01128725.1 coordinate 628,664, forward strand.
CCCTTTTAAGCCATTCAGAAGTATTCAGTACGAAAACCTATTCGATTACCCTCTTAAGACTGGTTCCATGCAATATCTATTGCTTATGGGTATATTTAGAATTCAGTATTTGGTTTCGACCGTTACTCTAAATTTAAATTAAGTTTCGTTATTCTCAGCAGCTAATATTTAATTTATTTTCATTTCTATTTTATATATTTACAGCACTCAGTATTAAGAGTAACACACAACAACGTTTAAGCTCTAGAGTTCAAGCGTTTTTTCCTGTCCATTCGTGTTCGAAGTAATTTTACGCGATCCGTATTAAACGGGATATTCACTGTGAATGACGAAGTCTACCGAAGCATGAATAATAAATTATGTAATAATCCGAGTAACATCAGCTCAGGAAATTAATATAACTATGCAGCTATTATTAATAGCGGACGTGTAAAATAATTTCTGTGCTTTAAGGCTAAATGTACCGAATTTAGCTACGAAATCGGCCACTACTTTAAAATTATCAAATTTTTTTGCTCAAATATCTGGGGAGCGAATAATCCGTTTTTCATTCTGTAAACGCAATTTTCTTTGTTTTTAACACAGGATTTGAAACAATTATCTGTGCAACTCCTATTCGATTCAACAAAGAAAATAATTTATAAAACCACCAGAAATTATTTTTCTAAAAAAGTGGGCTAATAGCGCCCTAGAGGTGAGTATGTAAGTGCTGTGAGTGACAGGCCCATACCTTTTTCTAAAGAACTGTGGTTGGTAAACGAAAATTTGAGAAAACTTGGTGGTACGCACGAACGCTACATGCCGCTATCGTTTTCACTCACTGCTCCCAGCGACCTCGCCGATCCCACTCCTCCCCACCATCAAAGGCTGCAGGTCCGCCCCATTATCGCGCATTTTCGCTGCCCATCATAAAACATCAGCACACATAAGTAAATCTTAAATCTTCAGTTTTCTCTTCCTGAATTGAGAAATGTGAGAAACTGCTGAACACGCTTAAAAGAACAACTAAATCTACTAAACATGTCATCCACTGATTGAAGGCTGATTGTTATTAGTAACTAATAACATACGAATTCGAATCAACATGGTACAACACTTGCTTAAGGAGAAAATTGTTCCTCTAAAGAAACGTAAAATTGCAGTATAACACACATAACTGACAAGCGGTAGCTACACCTTTTCCCGAGAGTGCACCAAGTGATATTAGAGAGAAACATTTTTCTTAATTTCTTTAAGAAATTAAGAAAAATGTTTTCTTAATTTTGATTTATCTTTGGATCTATTGTAAATCAGGAGGGTTTTTAGTGGGTAGGGTTGAATCATTCGACGAGTCCCACACGCGGGGGGAGTCATGTTGGCTCTCCTTAGTGCGTAACTGCATTTTCCCTACCTCTACAAGTTTTTCGGGCTCCAATGACCTTTGATGTCGACATGAGCCGTAAAGCCCCACATAAAAAATAAAAA
>NNCF01128725.1:630435-645955 GCA_002313205.1 Laupala kohalensis
AAAAAAAAAAAAAAAAAAAAAAAAAACCTTGATTCAAACAGAAAAAAAAATGCAAAATGTATAGTGTTGTCTTCACTTAATTTGAAAGATCCTTATCGTTAGCGGAGTTGATATCGCTCTGGTTTCCTTGTTGGAAGTTATCTGCTTTGACGCCATAGAGCCCACGAAAGAGGAATGATCTGATTGAGAGAGGAAGGACGGAGAGCAATAAATAATAATTCTCCCTTGTTTACCTTCATTACAAATCTTGAGGGCTACTAGTGACCTTACATCAACATATTTTTTGCCATCAGCGTGTCTTGATTAGTGTGAAGTTAAGCGTAGCATATTACAATGTTATGAACCAAACAGAAATTATATTTGTGAATCTTGTAATGGAAAAACAAAACACTTTTGTGACAACAAGTATCCTCCTTGTTAATTAGTTCTCAGAGTATCAGTCAAAATATTAAAAATGTTGTAATCAAAACTGGTGTAGTTGTTAAAGAAAAGTTTCGGATTGGCCTCCGAAGAACCTTTTAAGCATGAATCAGGAAAGAAAAAAGTTAAGAAGTGGAAAACTAAGAATTTATTTGCATGATATACTGGCTCGGGAACGTCTGATCTTACTAATGATAATTTTTTGGTGATTTTGAAAAAATTAAATTGAAAGAAATTAAGAAAGTGGCCTTACTTCAAAGCACGAAAAAAAACAACAACTTAGTCTCTGGTACCTTCTTGGAATATACTACGTCATTTCTGATTCGGTCCTCGCTGTTTTCAAGAGGACCTTGCTGGGGACGTATCATGAAGATTTGCCCAAAATAGGCAATATTGCTTGCTTCCGGAGAGTAAATTAGTTTATTGTCCTCCACGTGGTCATACGTAGTTTGCATTATTTTTTGACAATAAATAAATTTATTAATATATTAGGTAATACACTAGAAACAAGATAATTTTTGAAATTATTTTACATCAAAAACAATTTTAGTAGCTTTGTGTATCAAGCATGTATTTACACATTATAACATACTGACCTCTGCTGATCGAAAGTTAACGAGGAATGAAAATTATTGCTATATTCTCATATTACGGCGTCCTAAAACGAATTACTTATTTTCGCTAATTTCATTTCACGTTAATTCCTTCTATTATTTTTTTCGTAGGAATTTTTATAAATAATTTATTAGAGTAATTTTTAATAGAGAACATTAGTTTATTGCTCTCCGCGTGGTCATAAGCAGTTTGTAATGGCTTTCTTTGACAATTAATTTATTAATATTAATCGCCCGTCATTATAGGCTTTTTCCGCTTAAGGCCTCTCCACTACAAAATATGTTTTCAAGAATGTATTACGTCGCGATTTGAATACGTTTCACGGACCCAACATTATTTGAGTTACCTAGGATATTGCAAGTGTCATTAAGCCTTCGAGGAACACGTTTCTCTCTGTTATGAGTCGAGACTATTTCGTATACACATTAATATTTCTTTCAAATCAGATCAATATTGAAAGTGATACTTGTTGAATGGTCCAAGTAGAATATATTGGGGGGGGGGAATAAAGGAAAATAATATACGTTAATTTCAATTCAGAAACGAACATTCTTTTTATTTTTTCTATTTAATCTATTCACATCGTATTGTAAGAGATGAAATCTTCTCATACCGTTTTATTTATTCACGTTTTTACATTGATGAAGTTATTCGAGGAATTGCGCTATTTTGTTACTGTATTGTCTTTTAGTATGAATTAATATGAACGTCTTCCGTACTATTTCTAATATATTCTGGAATAATTATCGCGTTTCTTGAATTCCTCAGTTATTTTGTGTTACTTGCTTGGCGTACTAGCATGCGTGTTTTCGCAAATAATACAAATAATACTTCTTGAATTGATTTTTTTAAATTTTCTCTTATAATAGATTATTATTCACATCTTTTCTTTTTAATGGATGACTTCGCGAAGAAAATATTAATCCCAAGCACTGGTTAATAGAAGATTCTTCTCTCCTTCTTGTTTCTCTGGGATTGAACACGACCCATAGATTTATGTCTCCTTTTAGACATCGTGAAATAACTACGCGGAAAAAACTTTGTACCCTTCTCATTGTTATATTTGTCCGAAATTTCCATAAATGCTTGAATTCACTCAGAATCAAGACAGTATTTTGTAGCTCACACTATGGATAAACATGCGTAATTTGTTACCAAACAATGATATCACAGTTTTTTTATTTTGCCTCTTTATTTATACACATACTTGGAATACCCAATATAATACTCCATCCTGTGTGTTTCTTGGCAGGTGACCTTGCCTGTTCATCTTATGGCGTCGTGAGAGCATTGGGTTTTCGCAAAGAATGCGTGCGTTTCCGTTCAAAATTAATAATAATAATAACAACAACAGTGACCAGCGGACATTAAAATAGTGAGAAATTTCTTTAATCGTTTCAATCTTTTAATCGAGATTCATAAAAATTGTGATCGAATAGAGGTTCATAAAAATCGAATGTTGTCAATTTACATAGTGAACAAAAATCATTACGAGATAAGAAACACATTTTCCCTTCCACCAAACGGAGATGTCTCGGTAAACTCTTCCCTTCGTTGGGAATCCAATGGAATCCCCTTCAACGTCCAGAACCACCCCATAAATGGCATCCGCGTTTCCGCTCTGGTCCGTCAACTGGTTCCGCTTCCGTTGAGAACCGTCCTTCCTCGTTCTCATAGCTTACGCGACCGCCTCTCCGCGCCCCGCCCCGCCCTTCCACGCCTTCCAACGCTTCGGTTTCGCCCGCCGCGCCTCGATAAATCCCGACGCCTTCTCGCGGTGGCGGCTCGGCACCGACAGACAACAACACGCAAAACACAGCCTTACATCGCTTTAAACAACCGCCGGTAGCGCCTCCGACCCGCAACCTGTTCATCGCCTAATTAGATTTATTATCGGCCGGACAAAAAGCTACAAGCTACTGGACAATAAATTTTTCAAAACGGGCTCGTGCGGGTATAAATTTAGATTTGAAAAAGAAAGACGAGAAGCGAAGAAGAAAAGGCCGCAGCGGTGGCGAGTTCCACAGTGATTTACTTCTCCTTAAATTGCCGCCACTGGGGCAAACACTGTGGTGGGAGGGGGACACGGCGGAGAATTTAGTATCTGGGGGAGGGGGGAGGGCGGGGCGGCGACTCGTAAATTTCTGCGCTCCCTTGGTGTCCCCCGTCCCCTTATGTCCTCGGCGCGCGCCAACCCCCATGAAACGTCTTTTCTCTTTGCGTGGTTTGCAATGTGAACTGGTTACGTAATAAAAACCTTGGGAATGTAGAATACGGCAGTGGTCTGTTGAGGTGGCGCAGGGGTAGCTCAATATTTGGACTTAATTTGTCGGATAAAGGCGAGGCGCCGCCGAGAGGATAGGATTTCGAGGAGGGAAGTCCTTGTGATTTACGAGGACGGAGTGAGGACTGGGCCGGCGGGGACCGTTGCGCCGTTTGGCTCCGTTTAGCATCAAGAGATGCTTACACGGTGGGATGGATTATGGAGAAGTGGCGACGGGGGACACTTGATTCCAAGAGACTGTAACGCTCCGCTTCTCTAAGGTATTTTTGCAAGAGAATGGGTTTATTCTCCAAAACAACTTCGAATTTAATCGGAATGAAACTGCTTGCGAATATATATTTGTTTCTCAGAAGCACAACTTTTTCCTCCATTTGGACGAGAATAGCTAAATAATTCAAACAGCAAAATTCATTATTCGTTCGACAAAATGAAAGATTTTTTTTTGTTAGCGTAGTCCAAAAAACACATAAACAATTATTTCGTACTCGTAAAGTAAAAGTAAAATCATTAAAGGAAGTTGACCTGGTGGAACAGGAGATTTTGATCCTGATGTTCCCCGATTAATAAATCACATGTAAAACTTTTAAAGTGTTGCCAAAACCAACAATTCATTCTTCGAATTTTTAAAGTATCATAGATACCGATCTCAAAGTGCACGCTGCACCGAACATTAATAAAAAAATGTAAATTTACGATTTTGGGAAACTGTAGTTATTTTGTTTAATTTGAGAGCCAAATAGTGCTGAATAAAGAGCCAAATATTAATAATAATAATAATAATTTGTTATAAATTTCTGTCTTTAATTATTATGAAATTCTCACAAGTAGAAGCGTATTATTCTTTAATGTTACGAAATATTTTCTTTTGTATTAGGGTTCTTAGAACTAGAAGCAATTCAGTTACCAATAAAAGAAAAATATTCCGTTGAAGCAGTAGAATTCATACATTCTTCCCTGGTGTATGACATTTCGAATTTGTGGCACCGAAAATTTTCTAATGTCCGAAGTACCGTGTCGATAAACATATTATCCTATTTCCTTATTACTACCAAAATAACCTTCTTAATGTTTGATTTTTTGAAACAGTTTTATTATGTGGATCGTCCTTCTTGATCTGTCACTGCGAAATACCTGCCACGACAACAAAACTGAGTGTTAAACTGAAAAACTTAATATTAAAACAACGATTTGCAGATCTATGTTAAGTCAGAAAATTTCTCGCCTTTGATTTTCAAGAAGAATTTTATTTACTCGTTAATTTAGTTGAAATAATACGAACTACCTCACAATGGACGTAACTCAAATAAATATTTTCGGTGAGCGAGAGTACTATTAAACAATTTTGTAGTGTTGTATCAACTTTCAATATTTCTTTAAAACCAAGTAAATTTTCTTACTGAAATATTGATTGTGGAGAGATTAAATACATTTCCCGATTGATGTCTCAAAAAATCGATGACGAAATTGACAAAAATCGTGACTCGTTTTTCGGTGAAACACTTTATTGCAAGGACATACGAGACCATTATGAGGACAGACACAGAACAGGCCGTTTCAATTCCCTCGGACAGCGAATGGGAGCGTCTAGTTAGCCAATTCCGAAACGACAGGCGATCGCGCAATTCAAAATCACCGCAAATGGGTGGGTTGCGCGACAGTGACTAGTGACTGCTTGTGAAAGTGGCGCCCGCGCTCTTCCTCTCCAGACACCGTCCCCACCCCATCATCCACCTTCCACAATTACCTCACTGGGGGGCTTTGTTAACACCGTTAAACGAAAGAGGCGCGCGTCTTTTCAGTGGCCGGGAGGGGAAGAAAAATCTCAGCGCTTTTCTTGCAAGTCTCCACAAAGCGGCATCATCGTAAATTTCATTCTCCCGACCTCAACCATCTCTCACCTGGTTCTCTTTCTCACTCTTATCTTCGTGTCCTCCGACGCCGAAAGCTACCCTTCCCCCGAGCGGGAAACGCGTCTATGATGCTTCTAATTTTTGCGTAACCCCCAGCCCCCTTCTTCCTCATTATTTCCCCGCTTGTGCCACCTTCTTCCCACTCCTACCTTGCGCCTTTGTGCGCTCTTGCCAGCCGTGTAAATACGCTTTGTGTTCGAATTAGTGCGAAACCCCCAGAGGGACGTTTAAAAAAATCCTCTCTTCCGCCGCGGTGATTTACTTCACCACTTGTGGCTGCACGTGCTGTGAGCAGAACAGAGGCAATTCGACGATGAAATCCATAAATCGGAGGATTCAAACCGTGAGGACTGGAATGTAATGAACTCATCAGAAGAAACTCCAAGACATTATTCGTATTCTTGACTTCGTCCCCTTTTTGAATGGGAAAATCTGTACTGAGTAATACAATGGTAAGTTTACACGAGTGGTTGTCATTTGAAGTCTGCACGAATGAAGAGGATGAATGATAGTGATAAAATGATTTCAAATCACGTTTGCTAATATCTTTCTTGACACGAATATTTTTTATTATATGCCGTTTGCAATACGTGCATTGTTTCAGTTACCAGTGAAATGTATAGTTTTTTTCTGTGATTTGTATTGATCGTGAAGTAAATTATGATGAGTATAAATGCGATGGATATTCGAGCTCGTCATCTTGACATGGCATTGGCAGAGAAGAGCCTCTCAGAAATTGGGCGTTCACAATTCTTTACCGTTACCAGAGTCACACACAACAAAACGATACAATTGTTTTAATCGTACGAATTGATTGCTAATTTTGATTTAATTTTAATGACTTTTAATTGTTATAGGATTGTAAATATTTCGATGTATCACGTCATCGGAATGCAAACCCTGCACACATTTGAAGCTGGAAATGTTTGGAAAATCTGAAAATCACAGAACAAATAGACTAAACTAAATAGAAAGTAGGTAGTTGTAGCCTTTTGATTGTGGTGTAATTTTTGAACGCTGAAATGTATGTAATATTTTTATGGGGTTTTAGGGCTCGTCAACGTCAAGGCCATTAGAGCCCTTTCACCTGCAGGGGCGCTAATGTCCTTGACGAGTCCTAAAGCCCCACAAAAATGTATGTAAACAATCTGGAAAGAACAATAAAAATGTTTAATATCTTAAATCAGAAAATGTCAGAAGCTGATAGTAAAGAAAATGTTTTCGCCCAACCTGTAACTACTGGAAATGCAAACTGTACTCTACGGTGAAGAAGAGAATTGTTTTCCAAGGGAAGTAGTCGTGCTCGCACTTGAATTTCTCCAAGGACCTGGAAAACAATTCTCTTCTTCATCATTCCACCCGTGAAAACCTTCATGCAAGTACTACACCGTTATTCGTAAAGGAGATATTATCTATACTATGGAATGTACATAAAGCAGCTTGAAGACATTTGAATTGAATTTTATCATAATATTCTCCTTGACATCAAATATAAGGTGGTTTGTTTGAAGTTTCGTAAAACATCTTTCGATTCGTTTGATATTAAACTAATAATTTCATTTCAGTCATTCTTACAATCCGTAATTTAGTTAAGTTCAAGAACATTGTTATAAAATAATTTAATGAATGTACTGTTTTTCGAATATACTTATGTATAAAGTAATTAAGCGTAAACATCTTAGATGTGCAAAAGCCAAGCATTCCGAAGCACTCATGGAGATCCGTAACACAGGACACTATCTTTGAGTTAAACAGAAATAGAATACAGTACAACCCCTCTTAACCGGACTCGGATTAACTGGTCTATCCCTCTGAATAGTTTCCTTTTTTCTCTCTTTCAGCGTATAATAGCTGGAAAGTAGAACGAGGAGACGAAATATGTTTGTGACGTGGTGGGTGGAACGGAGGAGAGGGAGCGAGTTCGCCACTTCATTATACTCTCGCTTCCGAGTCTATTTTTCTATGAATCAATTAGTACATATATCTGTATTTTTTGCGTCCTTTTATGTAGGTGTGCGTATTTGGCAAACACGGGGCCCCGAGCTGAGTCTGGCATTACTTCCACTTGTGATANTCTTACCTTCCTTGGTCACCTCTTGTTCTTTTTGATCCCGACGCTGTTAGGGCTAGGGTATCTTTCATTTTCCTCTTCTTCTTCTTTTTTCAATAAATGTTTTAAGTAAAAACTTGAGATATGTTGATATTTGAGTTCTGAGTTGTAATTCAGGAGGGTTTTTAGTGGGTATGGCTGAGTCATTCGGCGAGTCCCACACGCGGGGAGAGTCATGTTGGCTCTCCCTAATGCGTAACTGCATTTTCCCTAAAATTCCTTTGTCGTGATTGCTATTTGTTTCATTATCGATGCCTGTAGCTCTTAATTTTCCTCATCGTTCCTTGTAGGTTGAGCAAGGTACCTGGTGTAGGGCGCCACTTCTCTCCTTATGACAAATCGGAGGGCGGGGACAGGCTTTGACTGAAGAGACCGACGGACGCGGTGGCGTAGATAGCTTCAGGTAACCGCTCAGTCTTCTGAACAGCGCATACGATTCGTATGGACCATGTAGTTTCATTCGTTGCTCTGGATTACATTCAGTTGCAGATACTACTGGACCAAAAATGATTGAGAAATGTTATGCAAGTATTATTTTCACATTAATTTATATTATATTTCATCACGTTATATACAGAAATATCATCAAAGAAGTTCTCTGCTAAGTGTAAAATACACAAAATACGACAGACACAGGTAGGATTCCTCTCAGAACTTGATATTTCTATCCCTTGATTTTTATTTTGTGAAAACTATTTCCCAATAGTTTGTTTTTCTTAATTTTAATACCATTTCCATTCTTATCAATTTATTTGCAGACTTTTTGATAAATTTATCCCTAAAACTAAAATTTATCTCGAGTTGTGAGTCATGACTAAACTCATACGTACATACGTTATTGCGCAAAATTTGGGTTTTTCCGTTGGTGAATTTTTCTATGTTTGATAATAATTTTGTATATAAGTGATCCTTCTTTTAAACCTGAATATCTTAACTGAACATACCGTAACGCTATTGCAACGTTTATGTAGAGTCGCTAAACGTGTTAATGACAATGACAATTTTCGCTTTATCTGTTAGAAACTTCACATATTTTTATATTGTTTTTTTCTGAGCTTTTTACAAGCGTTTTCCGTCATGAACATTATCAAGAAAATTGTCAATTTTCATTTTCGATCTCAGGATTTGATCCTGTATTTCGGATGCTTACTGATCTTAGTGCTTTGCTAAATTAATTAATGATACATTATTATATCAATTACGTTGATATAATAATTAATTATGTTTGTTTTTATAATTTAATATAAGTTATTAAATTTATTATTTAATTTGTTTGTTTAATTTTCGTAATGTCAATATATGGAGAGACAAAAGAGCATACTTTACGACCCCACCCATTTTTCACGATGAAAAATTCAGTCAAAATATTCAGTGAATTTCATTTGAGAAAAATGCAGTGTCCATTGCATTGGAAACTTATTCCAGTAGCTTTATTCTTGTTTATACTTGATGTGATGTTGTCAGTGGACCACTCCCCAGGAGACTTACATCTAGTCAGTTGGTGTAAACACGGACCCCGAGCTGAGTCTGGCATTACTTCCACTTACTTGTGAACGCTCCTTCCTTTCTCTTTCCTGACCTTCCTTGGTCACCTCTTGTTCTTTTCGATCCCGACACTAGTAGGTTGCGAGGGCTAGGGTATCTTTCATTTTCCTCCTCCTCCTCTTCTTCTTCTTTTTCTTCTTTAAGGTGATATGTTGATATTTGAGATTTGAATTGTAATTCAGGAGAGTTTTTAGTGGGTATGGTTGAGTCATTCGGAGACTCCCACACGCGGGGAGAGTCATGTTAGCTCTCCTTAGTGCGTAACTGCATTTTCCCTACCTGTACAAGTTTTTAGGGCTCTAATGACCTCGATGTCGACGTGCCGTAAAGCCACACAAAAAAAATTATCAACGATTTTTCCCTCTTTTTTTGTTTGTTTCTTTCTTTCTTTCTTTTTTAATGTATTATCTTATTCAGACAATAAGATTTCAAAGGCGAATACGTAGTAAGCAAAAGATACTGCTAAATGGAAAATGATTAGCTGGAAATACAGCAGAACAATATTAGGAACTACAAAAAGAATAACAAAAGGTTGGCAGATTAGGTGGGAGAAAAGCCAAGAGGGAAGATAAACATACGGATATATAAAGGAGGTAACATATGCACAAAAGAATAAGAAGTGGTATAAAACCAGAGTGAGAGAGAAATTCATCAAAATTCTAAAACAAATGGGAAAGCAACCAGTGCAAGATATGAGCCGACTAATTAAGACAAATCACATGTATCAAGAACATTATTAAGGGATGTGTATAAAGCGACATATAACTACACACAGTGCACTTCATGGAAAGAGAAAAAAATCAGGAAAAACAAGATATGGTTAAGAGGAAAGACAACATCTCAGAAATTAGAAGATATTGGTAGAATATTATTAAAGAATTAATTATATATGTTGTAAAATTAATTAATGTAATGTGTATGGGATATAAAGACGCGTTACAAAATAAACACAGAAGGAAAAAGAAAGTAAGTGATATTCTATAGACTGCGCACCGTGTTCCAGAAACGACGTTACTTTATGCATGGAAACCATCTCTCCTCTCCGCAAGCGCGCGCAGGAGAACCATCGGAGCACAGAGGATCCGACGCTTGTTTTTCCTCCAAAATCAAACCCACTTTACTCGCTTCGGTGTCGCGGCGGCGGAGGCTGTAGCAGCAGCGAAACCGCTGGTTTCCGCGCGCGACGCAATCGGTATCGCGGACCTCCCAAAAAAAATTACGGAATATAAATTGTCCCATTATTTAGTCGTTAGGACTTAGGCAGCTCGCCCTTTTTTATACCCGAAGCATCCCCGGAGCGCCAAAAAATGCACAGCGCTGTATCTATTACAACTTACAGGAGATTAGTATAGATATTCGAGCTGACACGCAGAAGTGGAAAAAAATGAAAACGCAAAACATAGGATATAGACTATAATCAATCCGAAATCCAATCAATGCGTTCCAATTTTTTATCCATTAAGTTGGCATTACTGTGATTACCCCGCGGACGAGATGTGGTCGGTCGGTTGGCGATGGGTCGGTGAAAGGTTCGGAGGGAGGAGGGGAAGGGTCCACCCCCCCCTTCCATCCCCTTCACCCCCTCCTCTGGAAAACTCTTCACCGTTTTTCGTAAATAACACGGACCGCTGTGGGTCTCCGCGTCCCTCCGATCAACCGACTGCGCGTCGCCATATGTCGTGATGACGTCTGTGAACCACAGCCAATGACCATGCGCGAGACCTAATGATAACCTTTATCTGACCCAACCCCCTCTGGTCAGCGGAAAAGCGTGCTTCTCCCTCGTTGGCTCTTGGTATGCCCTTGTTATGATTTCCGCTCCACACAGCTGTATGTGGCTTTTGTTGTGTTTTATATTGACTTTAAGCAGGTGAGGGAGAATTCAGGGTGGTTTATTAATTGAGTGTAGGTTTCAGGAATTGATTATGCGTACCTGTATCGCTTTACATGCCTATAGACATTTTTTTTTCAAGTTTGTGTTCTTTTATTGTTTATTGAAATTGTATAATTGGCAATAAATGAACCGCAGAAAAGAAACATCCATATTTCCGTATGTTACTGACCTCCACGTACACACTGTTTTTTTAAAATGACGATTACAGTTCTGAGGGGTTCAATTGATCATTTACTACAGAAAGGAAATTCATATACTAAGCTCACTAATGACCTTGATGTTGGCGAGCCCTAAATCCCCATTAAAGAGTCATATGAACAGCGAAAGCACATGCCTCGCAATGCCGTCAATTTTTCGTTTGCTTATATGTCGCCATTTTTTGTTTGTACTATAAAATAGGGAAATGTGGCCGTTATCTTTTTGCAGGTAGCGAATGAAATAAAATTGCGCATTGCATGTTTCTTTCTCTTTTTATACTTTTAGCTGAAATGACAATTCAGTCAATGAATAATGCTTGGGTTCGTGTAGTTACAAGAATGTATCCTATCATATATGTTGCGTGTAATAAATCACTGTTTATTGCAATAAACAGAGGAACCTGATGATAATTGGAGAAAAGAAGATTAAAGAAAGATTTTTATTTTTTTGTAGTTTATCGATAAATGTTTTCTACGCACATTAAAAATATCTAATCTCGTATGCTATTGCTAGATTCCCGCATAACATATTTCCTTTAAGAAAATGAGATTCAAAACTATTATCTTCCTTTCACACTTTCTAGTTTAAAACCATTTCTCGCATTTCTATTAACTCCCCCGCATTTAACAAGTATTTTTTGTTAGCTGGCTTATGAAAATTCAATAGTATTCCTTCTTCGTACATTAAAAATTATACAGATGTAATTATATGTTTACGATATCCCACGAGTTTTTAAACTGTAAAACTCGAATGATTTCGAAAAATAATATAACGTGTGTTCTCAAAAAATACATATCTTCCTAATTATTTTATAATAAACCCATTGCAATGCATGTTGCGTCATCCAGTAGTGCAATTTCCATTAATACAGCATATTTGGAGCGCTCAGACAAGCGTATGTGAAAACTCCAGACGTCAAATGTCAAATGTTTTCGATTGTAGCACTGTTGTGAAAACAATATAATCATTTATGTTACATAATCGATTTGCTGAAATATGTTAATTATTTGTTGTTTTATAGCTAAACTGAATCGAAGAGCTCTTATGAAGAACTCGCCACTAAATTATCTATAAATTGAATAAACCACATTCTTTGTGAACATTGTTTTTGAAATTGTTTATTTCTAAACTACATTACATATAAAAGTAAATAACAAACGACCTTTTCAGCAGACAATTTTTTTTTGAATTCAGTGGAAAAACTTCACTTAAGTAAAAAACTAAGAACAATACAACACTTTGAAAATTTAAAAAAAACTTAAATTTTTTTTTTAAAAAAACGCCGTTTCTGCACTTATTGGCACCATTACCAAGTGGAATACATTTGCGAGTGAAACCTCAAGTCAAACTGAAATTAATCAACGGTAAAAACTTCAACGGATATTCCAGGAGTTATGGAGGGGGAGGAGGCAGGGTATTCCAGTCGTTTTACATATACACAGCACAACGTTGCGGTTGGATACCTGCTCCTCATCGGGTGTATCAATACATAAGTTTAAATCTAACAAGAAATTTCGTCACTCTCAGACTACTTGTTTATTATATTACGGTTTAAACGTGCAATAATAATTATTATAGTAACATACGTACAACGTTTGTATGACCTGAAGATGACGGCTTGTGTGTGTTGTCAAGGTATTATTTTGTTTGTTAAGTGTAATAATGTTTTTGCACTTGGAGTGGACCATGTACATGGNTATTATTTTGTTTGTTAAGTGTAATAATGTTTTTGCACTTGGAGTGGACCATGTACATGGTCGCCACGTAGTGCTGGTATTGTGTTGTAGATTACTAATAAACATTTGCTTTAAATGCGATCAAGACTGCTTTAAATGCGATCAATCAATTTAATGACATATAAATTTCAGAAAGAATCATTATACTATTGTACTCGTAGTGTTTGTAAATGGAAAATGTAGTGTGCTTATTGGAGCTTATCTTCATGGAGCGAGAGGTTTGGATTAGGTTGGTAGGCCCCCCAGGGGACTTACATATAGTAAGTAAGTGTTTGGCAAACTCGGGGCCCCGAGCTGAGTCTGACATTAATTCCACTTACTTGTACTAGGCTTCTTCCTTTCTCTTTCCTGACCTTCCTGGGTCACCTCTTGTTCTTTTCGATCCCGACGTTAGGGTATCTTTCATTTTCCTCTTTCTTCGAGTTTTGAGTTGTAATTCAGGAGGGTTTTTAGTGGGTATGGTCGAGTGATTCGGCGAGTTGCACACGCTGGGAGAGTCATGTTGGCTCCCCTTAGTGCGTAAAAGAATTTTCCTCCATGTATAGAAATTTTAGGGCTGTGATGACCTCGATGTCGGCGAGCCGTAAAGCCCCAATAAAAAGAAGAAGAATAAACTATCATGTGACGCCTTCATAAACTGAGGTTGGTGATCAGTTATGTGCTGCTTGAGACGCAGGGGAATGAACTGTGCTACGTGCGGCGAGACGGGGTATTTTGTTTGCGCGTCGTGTCTCGCAAGCGAATCGCCTTGGTATCTCAATTACAGAGGAACGCGCATTACGCCAAGCATTACGCTTCCAAATGAGTGAGGTCTCACGGCGACTCCACTTCACCGACACGTCAATTAGACGGTTCCACAACGACGTGGTTCTTCCCGACACTTTTCGTGTTCCCATTGTTGGTTCTGCTTAAACCGACATCTTAATCGAGGAAATGTTTTACTTGGTCTAAGTAAATAGATCCAGATATTCCATGAATGTTGTATCTCGCGCGTAAGAATTTATGATTTACGAACTTATGTTTATCTCCTGTGCGTCATAATAAATTGAGGATGATTGTAAATATTTTTATCATATCATTGATACACAGCCTATTAAGAAAGTGCAGGATAACTATTGAAAACAAAAACCGTTTGAAACGAATAATGTGAGGGTTCTAATGACCTAGTGTTTGGCGAGCCCTAATAATAATAGTAATAATATGGAACGAATAAAATCATGTACCGTGATAGGTAAAACTGTAATACTAGTTTGCTTTGTCCACATGAATTTCCAAATTGATGTAAAAAGCCATTCTAAACAAGGATTGAGTCTCACGAAAATGTGGCCGTTCATGTTGGTGGTTCCGGGCAGTGGCGGATCTAGACCGTACTCAAGGGAGGGGGGGGGTTAACTGGGGATAATTTTTTTTTTGGAAATTTATAGTTTTGCAACACAAATTTTATAACTATTTCCTTCGATTAAAAGGCGTCAATTAAGTAATTGTGAACTGACAATCTGGTATTATTAATAACAATTATTTATTATGTTATTAATATGGGATTATTAATTTTTTAAATATAGTATTATTATAACAATAACAATTATAACTAACGACAATTGTTAATATTGTAACATATTTACAATGTATGCCATTTATTAACTTCAATTTTATTTGTTTAGAGTTCAGCTGTTCGGAGTTGTAGCCCCCTTAGCCCTTCCCATAGATCCGCCACTGGTTCCGGTGTGCTTATATGTAAGTGCTTATATTATAAACATCGTTTTTGTTGTTGTTGTCCTTTTCGCTTGCGTTAAAGTGGAGACAATCATTGTATGGAAACCAAAAATTGATTCAAGTGAAATACTCCATGTAGTATATTTTGAAACTTAGGTAAAATACCGATGACATACTGTTTTGCAGGTTACGTTATCGCTTATTGTTTTTTTGGAATTCCATTTTCGCCTTGGTACACGAGAAGGCTATTTATAACTTCACTTTCGTTTTTAGAATTTCAAGGTATGTAGTTTATGTATTTTTTGATGAGTGATTAGTCAATTTAATTTTCGACAATGTCAATGCAGATATGTCAAGGTCATTGTTACTAACCATTCTTTATGTTGATGTTGGGGAGAACGTCATAATTCGATCTCTCTTCATGAAATTGGAAACTTTTCTTGATTATTTCCGCTCGTTATTGATATTTTTTAATATTTATTAAGTAGCAAACTTTTATAGTCACCCCAACTTCAAATGTATTATTTTCAATTACTTTTTATTACTGGTTGATAATTACGTGCACATTTCTTTTATTTCTGTGAGCTTTTAATACAATGGCGTGGAAGGAACGGAAAATAATTTTACGTGGTCCATGTAGCAAAGCAAAGGTCAGCTACCGTGGGAGGTTTATTTACGGGTTTTTTTTTTCGAATTAAAAACTGATTGATCCATTCCCTTTCCTATTATTTTATCGCATTATTATTATTACTTTATCGGCGCCGATGGGTGAGTGGTAACTGTAGTGACCTCTCACACCCGAGTTCACGGATTCAAACCCCGTTGAGGTCGACGGATTTGTAGGGTGCGAAAATCCACACACAGCATGTAGTTTGCTGCTTGTGGAAGATCGTTGGATGCTCTCGGCAAAATTAATTCTCGGCGAAAAATGCACCCACACAGAGTTCCGGTTTCCACTACCAGATGGCAGAGGTAGTCGGAACATCGGAATTGCTAATGTGGTTTCGCCCAAAGGGTCGCGACCAAAGAAAAATGGGCCACAATTAACGGGAGCCAAGACCCATGCGCTATTAATATTATTATTATTATTATTAT